>JANFOE010002238.1:0-65331 GCA_025667525.1 Glebionis coronaria
AAGTGATGACGAGGACGAGGTGGTGGAAAATATATATGATGAATCGGTTAATGTGTTTAATAACTCTAAAGGGGAAAGCACTCCTCTTGATACGGTGCTCAATGTTTAGTCTAGCAGCTTGGAATAAGGGGCTTGAACCAATCCCCTAAACAAAAGGAGGTTCGTCATGTTATTAGGGAGAATAATTTAACTGTATGTGCGATTCTCGAATCGCATGTGGATGCTTCATGTGTTTATGATGTTTGTCAGAAAATTTTTCGTGGATGGAAATGGACTTCTAATGGTTCTATTTGTTCTAAGGGCACTCTTATTATTTTAGGATTGAATGATGATAACGTGGATCTTATGGTTCTTTCTCAAACTAATCAAGTTATTATTGTAATTAAGTAGTAAAAAGGATGGGTGTTTACACAACTATCAACAAGGCAAGCCAAAGAAGAATAGGCAAGGTTCCCTTAAGCAAAGATGGAGCACGGTGGGAGAAAGGATGGTGAAGTGCAAGCATATCTTCATAAGTTCCAAAAATCTTTCCTTTTATTTCATCAGATGAATATTGAGATGGCTGAAGAATATCGATACTGGGGTCGAACACCTTTTCCTTTAGGGGAAAATAGCACTCAGGCTCAGCAAAATTTGAAGATGATCCGCGAAGAAAATGCACAACCTCGTCCTCAGAAGGTGGACAAAGAGGTGTTAAATAATACGTGCTGTGGATGTTGGTGTCGTCCGGTTGCTTCTCCTTTGAAAGTATTTTCTTCAAATCCGAAGTAGGATCAAGACCATAATCATCAAAGTCTAAAGGAGGAGCATCACTCTCATGAGGGAAGTATGTATTGAGAAAAGTAGAGAAGTCTTCCTCAAATGAGTAATTATCCAAAGTAGGATTAAGCATGGATGGCGGAGGATCTTCATCATGTGAAGAATCACTCGAAAGAGTATCGGCCTCATCAAAATCATCATAAGTGGGCATGTCGGGATACTCGGAAGTAAAATCATCATAATCATCTCCATCGAAGCTAGAATCATCATCATAAGCATCAAAGATCAGTGGAGAATCATATATGGGTGAAGGTTCCAAATTGGAGAGAGAATCATCCACATCATCTTGAAAAAGTGGATTATCAATGCACGAATCGAATAGAGGATTGTTGTAGATGACAAAATCATCGAGCACATTAATCATATTCGCGGATTCTCTTCCAAAGGATTTGCTTGTAAGCTTCCCCATTTCAAACACTTGTGCATCATCCTCGACTCTTAAAATGAGCTCACATTTATCCACATCAATTAAAGCTCTACCGGTTCTCAAAAATAGGCGTCCAAGTATTAACGGAATACGAGGATCCATTGCATAATCAACAACGACAAAGTCGACCGGGAAAGTGAATGTGCCAACTTTAATGAACACATTTTCGGCAATACCAACGGGGTAAACGAGAGTGCGATTGGCTAGCTCAATAGTCATTTTGGTGGGTGTAAGGTCGGGCAATGATAACTTTTTCCAAACACTTAAAGGCATCAAATTAATACTTGCCCCGAGATCGGCTAAGGCAGTAAATTTGTCGGTTTGGTTAAAAGTACAAGGAAGAACAAAATGACCAGGATCTCCAAGTTTCTCCGGAAGTTCTTTAAGAAGGACGGCAGAACAATTTTCATTTAATCGAGTATTAACAAACTCGGCCATCTTCTCCTTCTTGCTAAGCAATTCCTTAAACATCTTAACATATTTAGGCATTTGTGCTAGAGCTTCGACAAGGGGAAAAGTGACTGTCATTTCCGAAACTTTCTTCAAATAGTTTGACACTTGAATGTCATCCTTGGTGTGCATTTTGGTCTTGCCTAAGCGCGATGGATAAGGAATATTGGGTTTGGGTGGTGAAGGTGTAGGTGTAGCAGGTAAAGGTTGAGATGTTGAAGGTTTAAAGGTGGAAGGTGGGGTTGGTGGAGGATTCGTGGTGGGTACTTCGTCATGACGAGGCGGAGACGGTAATGGTGTACTAATACTAGGTGTGGGAGGAGTATGGATAAATGGTGGTGGAGGAGGTGTAGATAAAGGGGGCGGGAGAGGTGGTCCTACTAAAGTAACTCCACTACGGGTAGTAATAGCACTCACATTCGCTCGCGGATTGGTGACGGTGTTTGAAGGTAGAGAACTCGAAGTAGAGGGTTGAGTGGTGGGCAAGAAACTAGCCAGCATATTTTTCAAATCATTCGTTTGATTGCTGAAGGAGGATTGTATATTATCTCGAAGCTCGGATCTAATGTCATTCCCTTGCTTGGTGATATCCCCTTTCAAATTGATAATTTGGCTCTGTAGATTCTTGATTTGCTCTCCTTGGGTTCTCATTAAGGCTTCAACATCTTGATTGATGGGTGGGACTTGTTGAGCGGGTGGATGATAAGGATTAGAAGCTCTAGGTGGGATTTGGTTGCTTCTATTGTAGTTGTTGTTGAGGTTTTGGTTTTGAGGAGAAAAACTGGGTGAAAGATAGTTGTTTGACCCGTAACTTAGCAAAGTTCTATCCCCTTGAGGTCGGGCTTGGTAATTTTCCGGTGAATAATTACCATAAGCCGCATACACGTTTTCCGGATTTCCTTGAGTAGAAGGACAATCAGTGTATGAGTGTGGACCGCCGCATGTCTCACAAGGATTGGCGACCGCTTTAACTTGTTGTTGGTTTGTAGCGAGGAGAAAGATATTTTTGTTCATTTCGGCCATCATGCGGGTGAATTCGGTCATGTCGGGGTTTGCTGAAGTAGAAGAAACATTGACTCTCGGGTTGTTCCTTGAAGAAGCGGAGGAATCCCAATTTTTGTGATGAGTAGTCATGTTCTCAATAAGCTCTCTACACTCCTCGGGTCTCCTTTTCATAAATGTGCCACCGGCGGCTGCATTAATCGTATCACGATCTCGAAAAGTCAAACCGTTGTAGAAAGTATCAATCAATGTGACTGGAAGCATGTTGTGGTTTGGACAACGATCAATCAAGACATTATATCTTTCCCAAGCATCAAAGAGAGATTCATCGGGGTCTTGCATGAAACCGCTGATTTGATTGCGAAGGCTCGTGACCATGGATGGTGGAAAGTAGCGCGACAAAAAGCGTTGAGTCATATCATCCCATGTATGAATAGAATTCTTCGGGAGACGATCAAACCCTTTCTCGGTGTGGTGTGATAAAGTATGTGGAAAGAGTTGAAGGCGAAGAACATCCATTGTAGCCCCGGGCAACTTCATGCTTTGAGTGATAGTAATGAATTTGTCGAGGTGTTTGTTGGCATCATCATCAGGCATTCCGCGGAATGGATTAGTTTGCACTTGCTGAATCATGTGGTCTCCGGAGCCGTGATTTGCATCGGCGCAATCGGTCCTCCTCGTCCAAACATAGTAGGTTGACAAAGATCCTCCATTGTCCGAAGATCGGGCTGTGGAAGAACATTGTTGTTGTTATTATTGAGGTGCGGTGGATTATTGTTGTTGTTCACACCTGCCATAGCTAAATCTTCTCGAGTCTCGGGCTCTTGATAAGTAGAAGATCTAGTACGCATACACCTACAAAGGCAAAAGAAAACAATACCAAACGCAAAGACAATAAAAGTAAAGATTGACAATAATTAAAGGAAACTTACTTGAAATTAAAGGTATTTAAGGTGCAAGACAATTAATTAAATGACATGTAATTAAATGTGCAAGGTAATTAAAATGGAATAACTAGTGTCACTCTAGCCAACAAAACTAATGAAATGAAAATGAATCCTATTTATAGGAGATTAGGGAGGTGCTTGGAGGAAGCTTCCTCCCCTCTTTCTTCTTTCTTTAATTGCATCATTAAGTCCTTAATCTTCTTAGTTCTTCGACTTTAATGACTTTGTCTCGGGATTTCTTTAAACTCGTCTTGTAATTCTTCAATAAATTAGACTTGAGTTCTTCGGCTTTTAGTAAACTTCCGTCTTTTGACTTTTTCTTCGATAAATCTTTAGAATTGATCTTGGGCTTCCGTTTTTTTTTGCACTCTTGATTTCCCGACTTCGTCTTTTGTCTTTTTCTTCGATAAAAGCTCGTGAATGCCCGTGTTTTCTCCCCTTTTCACAATTTCGTCCTAAATCACAACAAAAACACAAACCACGCATAATTCCGACATTTATGACATAAAATATACGTTTTGGCTCGGTTATTATTGTAGTTAAGTGGTAAAAAGGATGGGTGTTTACACACCTATCAAAGCCCAATACGTATTGGTATTTTATGTTCCAAAAAGCTGTAAAGCCAAATAAAAAATAAGAGAAACAAAAAGTGCCAACTGGGTTTCGAACCTCTGACCTTGCACACAGACAACACGCAACAAAATTCCTTTTACCATCTACTCTACAAGAATATCTTGTCAACCTTCCCTTTTAATTATCTTTTATAGGAATTTAATTTCGTCTTATTTTATTTTTTTATAAGCCCTTTATAGCTAAATTCGTTCTACAATTTTTTTGTCTAACTCTTTGTTCGTTTGTACTTCTTCATATAGGTTAGACATGAGTAGATTCGTTTTTTTATTTTAATTAAACCATTACTTTACCTTTCATTTAAACGTAACTTTCCCTTTTGTATTATTTTTAAATCCTAAGTTTTTGTTGAATAAATATTGTACAATTAGTTTCTTATTCTTTTAAGCACGATGTATTTTCAAAATAGTTTGTATTTTTAGTTTAAAAAGTTTATTTTCAGTTATATTTTCAAAAACACACACACACATATATATATATATATATATATATATATATATATATATATATATATATATATATATATATATATATATATATATATATATATATATATATATATATATATATATATATATATATAATTTTTCGTCATTTTTTTATTTGCGTGAAAACGTAATTCGTCCTAGTCTAACTCCGTCATAGCGTAATTTCGTCTTTTAAATTCAAAACCTTTCTCTTTCAAAAACGAACTAATCCAAATTACGTTTTATTAATATTGGCCTAACACATAATACTTCCTTCGGGAACGAACTTGAATATTTGATTTTGCGTTTTTCCTAAGTCGTAGAATTTAATATTATCGCTAGTATTTTCTTTTTCCTAAAAGGTTACAATCAATTACCCCGATGATCTGACCTCCCCCTTACAAATAACCCATCATCATCATCCTTTGTATATGTCCTCTTCAACAACTCTCGTGAATTGAGGGTAGATAAGACATCTTCCAAAGTGTGTGACTCCTTTCCATAAAGCAATGTCTCCACCAAGTTATCATACGAGAACGGTAATGATGTAAGTAACATGAGTGCCTGATCTTCGTCATCAATATCAACTTCTATGTTCACCAAGTCACCGATCAACTTATTAAACTCATCTATACGTTCAGATAATTTCTTACCTAAATGCATGTAGAAAGTGAACAGCTTCTTCTTCAAGTACAATTTATTGCCTAAAGACTTTGTAATATACAAAGTTTCTAACTTTAACCAAACCCTTGCAGCATAATTTTCTTTGTTGACTTCCCTCAACACCTTGTTATCCAAGCATAAGAGTAAAGCACCGTGTGCTTTCTTATAGACATCCATCTTCAATGCCGCAGTCTTATCAGCGTCTATCATGGTATCCGATAATGGGTCTAACGCAGCCTCCCAACCATGTTGGATTAACAGACACCGCATCTTCACACGCCACAACTCGAAGTCTAGGGATGAGCATTTCGTCCCGAATCCCGAAACCAAACCGAAACCGTACCGATTCCCGGTACCCGAATCCCGTTCGGTACGGTACCAATACTACGAAATAAGGTGAAAAAAATCGATACCACTAATTCGGTAGGACCGGTACCAAATCAGGAAATTCCCTAAAAAACGGGAAATTCCCGAATTCCCGGTACCGGTACCGATATCCGAATCCCGTTCGGTACGGTACCGGTACCATTAATTTATGTTCGGGAAAAATTCGGTACCACTAATTCGGTACGGAATCGGTAAGGTACCGGTACCGTGCTCATCCCTACTGAAGTCATTAGACCAGTCGAATTTTTTAACGTCAAACTTCGCTATCGACGACATATTCTTTCACCCTTGTTGCTACCTTCTTGAAAATCAATTTAATTAGGAACCCTAAACCTTCGACTTCGAACAAGTAAACTCAATCGTAAACTTGAAACCTAAGTGAACCACGATCAAAACTTAAACCACAAAAAAACCCGCAAAAAAACCTTAGATTTTAGTCGACTTTTAAAAACGTAAAAATCGATACATCGAAGTCGATTTATGTTAATATAAACCAAAGAGTTAAGTACATTTTTGGTCCCTATGGTTTGTCGGGTATGACGGTTTTGGTCCAAAGGTTTATAAAGTAACAGATCCAGTCCTATTTTGCTCGACCCGTAACACTTTTGGTCCCAAACGTTAGTTGACTAACTTTGACTGTCAAATGTG
The DNA here is from genome assembly GCA_025667525.1 of Glebionis coronaria. Classification (NCBI taxonomy): domain Eukaryota; kingdom Viridiplantae; phylum Streptophyta; class Magnoliopsida; order Asterales; family Asteraceae; genus Glebionis; species Glebionis coronaria. Next base: position 6,441 of record JANFOE010002238.1, read on the forward strand.
AGGGTATATGCGTCCTTTACTAATATATTAAAAAATCTTTTTTAATTTTCCTATACATAAATTCATCTCAGCATATCTGTATTTATCTTCACCATAAACTAAGCTACTAACCTTTTACCAACAACAAATCTTTAACCAAGGAAACTCTAGATATGCCATTATTTGATATTCTTTTTTTGTGAAATACGAATCATAAAACATATAAGGGCTTCAAAGAATATAAGCTTGAGATCAAGACAGTAGTCTCGGTAAGCTTTGCTTTTTTGGTGGCTATGTGGTGGCGCCGGTGGTTTATGTGGTGTTGGTGATCGCAGTTTCCAGGTGGTGACGGGAGGCCGGGGGTTTATGCAAATAACCTTTTTTCCAGTCAAACATGCACCCTCACCACATCATCATAACACAAGCTAGAGCTTGTCAGATCTAACAGAAGAGAAATAAAACCCTCCAAATATGGTGGTGGTTCATTTTCTACAATGCTTCTTGATTTGATGTTTGACAATAATTGCTAATGGAAGGACCGGAGCACAGGATCCGTTCGACAAGCATCTTGGTACGATGTTAGACCTGGGTCGAACTCGATATCCGTGGTTGATGGAGTTGGAGTTGGTGTTCGGCTAGTGCTTGAGATACAACCCATTGCTTCAAGTTGTATTAGAGGATGGATAAAAAAGTGTGTAGCTTAATATTACCAATAATCGAGCTTTGAATATATAAGTTAAGTGTCAGACTTGCGAATTTTTAATTTGAGATATTTTTAATCCTTTTTGTATAAACAGTTTATGTTATATGGGGGCTACATATGTGAATGCTACTAGTGGTTGCTATAATATTATCAACACAAGTAAGTCTTCGAATTTTAATTTTGTGAAGGTTGACAAGTCTTATGTGGGGGCTAATATTACTATGCCTCGAAAAGTTGTTAAAAATGTGAGTGCTAGATTTTAACACACCCTCTACGGATATTTTATTGGTAAAAGGTTGGCTTTTCCGGTGGTGGAATACTTTGTGAAGAATAATTGGGCAAAGCATGGATTGAAACGTATCATGATGAATGAAAAAGGCTTTTTCTTCTTCAAATTTGATTCAAGATCTGGCCTTGAAAAGATTTTAGAGGATGGACCTTGGATGATTCGAAATACGCCAATGTTCTTAAAGAATGGACTTTGAATACTAGTTTGCTTAAGGAGGACATGAAACGAGTTCCTGTTTGGATTAATTTTTTTTTTGGTAAAGGGAGTTACCCCGGTAAATATATTGACCAAAAAAACAAAGTTAAGTACAAATGGAATACGGCTGAAATACCGTATTAACCTCAAGCCAAGAGCTTGATCAACAAGTGCTTATGACAGGCCATAAACACAGCAACACTAAGCTAACATTACAAATCAAAAACTAGTGTAATAAACAGCATTAGCAAACTCCAATAAGAAGAAATCTTGGAACCAAGCGACCACCCCACAACACCAGCAGCAGCATAATGGGAGTAAAGGATCCAGATAAGGCTGCCTCCTTAAAAAACCTTTTCGAGAAAAATCATGTCGGAAAAACCCCAAAAAGGAAAAAAGAGTACAACCCTTACCCGGTACCCCTATCATGAGAAACACTTGAAGACGGAAGTCTCCACCGATCCAAAATAGCCAAAGACCGTGTAGTCATCTTCTTGAATCTGAAAGTAATAAGCTTGAGACGAACAGTAGAAATAATAATACTAACAAGTTTATCCACAGAAAGCTGTTTCCTTTGAACAATCTAGCATTCCGTTCCATCCAAATAAAGTATACAGTAGCCGCAACAACCAGACGAGCAATAATACTAGTAGTAGATTTTCCATCTGATATTTGTATAAGAAATGCCAAAACATCATTCAAACGAGGAGGAATGGAATCCATGCCACAAAGTACCCTAATATGCGTCCACACCTGTGAAGAATAACAACACTCAAAAAACAATTGAGAATGAGAATCGGGAGTGACTTTGCACAAAGGACACCGTAGCAGACTTAAATCCACAGCAGGCCCAACATCCCATTGCCGCAACCGATCCTGAGTCTTTAGTTTCTGCTTAACAACAAGCCACATATGCACCGAGTGTCGAGGAATACAATGGGAGAACCAAACAACATGGTACCAAACCACATCCTAACGTCTGGTTCGCAGCGTATCCCAAGCCAGAGCCACAGAAAATGGCTGCAAAGAACCACCACCATCACGCCAAACAAGAGAATCCGGTCGCCCCTCCCCTAGAGCAGGAACAGAAATAGAGACGACAGCAAGAAATCTGTCCACCCAATCAGTCGGCCATTTCCAGGCGTTGTTCTCAATCAAGTCAGCAACAGTATCCTGAAGGGTAAAACCTGACCTAACAATATTGCGTACCGTAAGAGTATCACGTAATCGACACTCAGCAGCCCACCTATCAAACCACATAGACGCAGATTTACCATCATGAAGCCTATACCAAATAAACGGCCGCACACATGTCCTAAGCTGAAGAAGCTTACGCCAACCCCAACTTACATCACCAATATAAGGAACATCCTGAAAGCTCCTACCCCTTAACTTATACGAATGTATCCATTGAACCCATAATGATTCCTTACGCGTTAGAAGGGACCAAATATGAGAGGTAATAAGAGCAACATTAAAATCATCAAGCCTCCTAATACCAAGACCGCCCTCACTTTATGGAATGCACACATCCTCCCACGCCACCTTTGCTCTCCCCTTTTTCATCTCACCTTGACACCATAAAAAGTTCCTCAAAAGCTGCTCAAGATCATGAATAATCCGAACAGGCAGAATAAAAACTGAAGCCCAGTACAAGTGCATAGATGATAACACATATTTAACAAGTTGAAGTCTCCCTACAGTAGATAGAAATTTGTTACGCCAATTCTGGACCCGACTCTCCAACTTTTCCACAAGAACTTTGCAATCCCTATAAAGCAGTCTGGAAGATATAAGAGGAACCCCAAGATAATGCACTGGCAATGTGCCTTCCGGCATAAGATCCAGAATACTAGCTTTCACATCAGGTGGAACATTACAAAAGAAAGTTGTACTCTTAGAAAGTTGTTTGGATTAAATTCCATGATGTTCCGATGGAAGTATTTGATGAGGAAGGTATTAGCATTATTGGTTCTTATGTTGGTATGCTTATCATAATGGATTCGTATACCTCTACGATGTGCAAAGACTAATGGGTTTGATGTAGTTTTGCTAGGTGCCTTATTGAGGTAAGTGCTGATGAGCCTTTAAAGGAGAAAATTACTCTTGCTATCCCTCAAATTGACGATGATAATTTCTCTAAGGCAACAATACGTGTGGAATACGAATGGAGACCTCCTAGGTGTATGAAATCTAACGTGTTTGGCCATACACTTGACTCGTGCCCTCTTACTGTTGCTATGAAGAAGACTAATCCGGTGTCTACTAAAACTACTTAGGAGGATGGATTTCAAGAAGTGCGTGGTAGGAAACGTAATAACAAAATTATAAACCAGATTCTGAAGGGCGTGCCTTTAGGGAAAGGGTTTCAAATGGGTACTAATTTTAAATACAAGCCTAGAGCTTCGACGTCGAGACCTGCTGGTGCTAAGGTGAATCTAGGTAATCAGAAATTGAATACTAATGAAGTTTATAAGAAGAAAAAGTCTACATCTCCCATCCAAATTTCCACATCCAATGCATTTGGTGCACTTCAACTTGATGCTAATGATCTTGAGGGTATGGAAGTGATGAAGAGGACGAGGTGGTGGAAAATATATATGATGAATCGGTTAATGTGTTTAATAACTCTAAAGGGGAAAGCACTCCTCTTGATACGGTGCTCAATGTTTAGTCTAGCAGCTTGGAATAAGGGGCTTGAACCAATCCCCTAAACAAAAGGAGGTTCGTCATGTTATTAGGGAGAATAATTTAACTGTATGTGCGATTCTCGAATCGCATGTGGATGCTTCATGTGTTTATGATGTTTGTCAGAAAAATTTTCGTGGATGGAAATGGACTTCTAATGGTTCTATTTGTTCTAAGGGCACTCTTATTATTTTAGGATTGAATGATGATAACGTGGATCTTATGGTTCTTTCTCAAACTAATCAAGTTATTATTGTAATTAAGTAGTAAAAAGGATGGGTGTTTACACAACTATCAACAAGGCAAGCCAAAGAAGAATAGGCAAGGTTCCCTTAAGCAAAGATGGAGCACGGTGGGAGAAAGGATGGTGAGGTGCAAGCATATCTTCATAAGTTCCAAAAATCTTTCCTTTTATTTCATCAGATGAATATTGAGATGGCTAAAGAATATCGATACTGGGGTCGAACACCTTTTCCTTTAGGGGAAAATAGCACTCAGGCTCAGCAAAATTTGAAGATGATCCGCGAAGAAAATGCACAACCTCGCCCTCAGAAGGTGGACAAAGAGGTGTTAAATAATACGTGCTGTGGATGTTGGTGTCGTCCGGTTGCTTCTCCTTTGAAAGTATTTTCTTCAAATCCGAAGTAGGATCAAGACCATAATCATCAAAGTCTAAAGGAGGAGCATCACTCTCATGAGGGAAGTATGTATTGAGAAAAGTAGAGAAGTCTTCCTCAAATGAGTAATTATCCAAAGTAGGATTAAGCATGGATGGCGGAGGATCTTCATCATGTGAAGAATCACTCGAAAGAGTATCGGCCTCATCAAAATCATCATAAGTGGGTATGTCGGGATACTCGGAAGTAAAATCATCATAATCATCTCCATCGAAGCTAGAATCATCATCATAAGCATCAAAGATCAGTGGAGAATCATATATGGGTGAAGGTTCCAAATTGGAGAGAGAATCATCCACATCATCTTGAAAAAGTGGATTATCAATGCACGAATCGAATAGAGGATTGTTGTAGATGACAAAATCATCGAGCACATTAATCATATTCGCGGATTCTCTTCCAAAGGATTTGCTTGTAAGCTTCCCCATTTCAAACACTTGTGCATCATCCTCGACTCTTAAAATGAGCTCACATTTATCCACATCAATTAAAGCTCTACCGGTTCTCAAAAATGGGCGTCCAAGTATTAACGGAATACGAGGATCCATTGCATAATCAACAACGACAAAGTCGACCGGGAAAGTGAATGTGCCAACTTTAATGAACACATTTTCGGCAATACCAACGGGGTAAACGAGAGTGCGATTGGCTAGCTCAATAGTCATTTTGGTGGGTGTAAGGTCGGGCAATGATAACTTTTTCCAAACACTTAAAGGCATCAAATTAATACTTGCCCCGAGATCGGCTAAGGCAGTAAATTTGTCGGTTTGGTTAAAAGTACAAGGAAGAACAAAATGACCGGGATCTCCAAGTTTCTCCGGAAGTTCTTTAAGAAGGACGGCAGAACAATTTTCATTTAATCGAGTATTAACAAACTCGGCCATCTTCTCCTTCTTGCTAAGCAATTCCTTAAACATCTTAACATATTTAGGCATTTGTGCTAGAGCTTCAACAAGGGGAAAAGTGACTGTCATTTCCGAAACTTTCTTCAAATAGTTTGACACTTGAATGTCATCCTTGGTGTGCATTTTGGTCTTGCCTAAGCGCGATGGATAAGGAATATTGGGTTTGGGTGGTGAAGGTGTAGGTGTAGCAGGTAAAGGTTGAGATGTTGAAGGTTTAAAGGTGGAAGGTGGGGTTGGTGGAGGATTCGTGGTGGGTACTTCGTCATGACGAGGCGGAGACGGTAATGGTGTACTAATACTAGGTATGGGAGGAGTATGGATAAATGGTGGTGGAGGAGGTGTAGATAAAGGGGGCGGGAGAGGTGGTCCTACTAAAGTAACTCCACTACGGGTAGTAATAGCACTCACATTCGCTCGCGGATTGGTGACGGTGTTTGAAGGTAGAGAACTCGAAGTAGAGGGTTGAGTGGTGGGCAAGAAACTAGCCAGCATATTTTTCAAATCATTCGTTTGATTGCTGAAGGAGGATTGTATATTATCTCGAAGCTCGGATCTAATGTCATTCCCTTGCTTGGTGATATCCCCTTTCAAATTGATAATTTGGCTCTGTAGATTCTTGATTTGCTCTCCTTGGGTTCTCATTAAGGCTTCAACATCTTGATTTATGGGTGGGGCTTGTTGAGCGGGTGGATGATAAGGATTAGAAGCTCTATGTGGGATTTGGTTGCTTCTATTGTAGTTGTTGTTGAGGTTTTGGTTTTGAGGAGAAAAACTGGGTGAAAGATAGTTGTTTGACCCGTAACTTAGCAAATTTCTATCCCCTTGAGGTCGGGCTTGGTAATTTTCCGGTGAATAATTACCATAAGCCGCATACACGTTTTCCGGATTTCCTTGAGTAGAAGGACAATCAGTGTATGAGTGTGGATCGCCGCATGTCTCACAAGGATTGGCGACCGCTTTAACTTGTTGTTGGTTTGTAGCGAGGAGAAAGATATTTTGTTCATTTCGGCCATCATGCGGGTGAATTCGGTCATGTCGGGGTTTGCTGAAGTAGAAGAAACATTGACTCTCGGGTTGTTCCTTGAAGAAGCGGAGGAATCCCAATTTTTGTGATGAGTAGTCATGTTCTCAATAAGCTCTCTACACTCCTCGGGTCTCCTTTTCATAAATGTGCCACCGGCGGCTGCATTAATCGTATCACGATCTCGAAAAGTCAAACCGTTGTAGAAAGTATCAATCAATGTGACTGGAAGCATGTTGTGGTTTGGACAACGATCAATCAAGACATTATATCTTTCCCAAGCATCAAAGAGAGATTCATCGGGGTCTTGCATGAAACCGCTGATTTGATTGCGAAGGCTCGTGACCATGGATGGTGGAAAGTAGCGCGACAAAAAGCGTTGAGTCATATCATCCCATGTATGAATAGAATTCTTCGGGAGACGATCAAACCCTTTCTCGGTGTGGTGTGATAAAGTATGTGGAAAGAGTTGAAGGCGAAGAACATCCATTGTAGCCCCGGGCAACTTCATGCTTTGAGTGATAGTAATGAATTTGTCGAGGTGTTTGTTGGCATCATCATCAGGCATTCCGCGGAATGGATTAGTTTGCACTTGCTGAATCATGTGGTCTCCGGAGCCGTGATTTGCATCGGCGCAATCGGTCCTCCTCGTCCAAACATAGTAGGTTGACAAAGATCCTCCATTGTCCGAAGATCGGGTTGTGGAAGAACATTGTTGTTGTTATTATTGAGGTGCGGTGGATTATTGTTGTTGTTCACACCTGCCATAGCTAAATCTTCTCGAGTCTCGGGCTCTTGATAAGTAGAAGATCTAGTACGCATACACCTACAAAGGCAAAAGAAAACAATACCAAACGCAAAGACAATAAAAGTAAAGATTGACAATAATTAAAGGAAACTTACTTGAAATTAAAGGTATTTAAGGTGCAAGACAATTAATTAAATGACATGTAATTAAATGTGCAAGGTAATTAAAATGGAATAACTAGTGTCACTCTAGCCAACAAAACTAATGAAATGAAAATGAATCCTATTTATAGGAGATTAGGGAGGTGCTTGGAGGAAGCTTCCTCCCCTCTTTCTTCCTTCTTTAATTGCATCATTAAGTCCTTAATCTTCTTAGTTCTTCGACTTTAATGACTTTGTCTCGGGATTTCTTTAAACTCGTCTTGTAATTCTTCAATAAATTAGACTTGAGTTCTTCGGCTTTTAGTAAACTTCCGTCTTTTGACTTTTTCTTCGATAAATCTTTAGAATTGATCTTGGGCTTCCGTTTTTTTTTGCACTCTTGATTTCCCGACTTCGTCTTTTGTCTTTTTCTTCGATAAAAGCTCGTGAATGCCCGTGTTTTCTCCCCTTTTCACAATTTCGTCCTAAATCACAACAAAAACACAAACCACGCATAATTCCGACATTTATGACATAAAATATACGTTTTGGCTCGGTTATTATTGTAGTTAAGTGGTAAAAAGGATGGGTGTTTACACACCTATCAAAGCCCAATACGTATTGGTATTTTATGTTCCAAAAAGCTGTAAAGCCAAATAAAAAATAAGAGAAACAAAAAGTGCCAACTGGGTTTCGAACCTCTGACCTTGCACACAGACAACACGCAACAAAATTCCTTTTACCATCTACTCTACAAGAATATCTTGTCAACCTTCCCTTTTAATTATCTTTTATAGGAATTTAATTTCGTCTTATTTTATTTTTTATAAGCCCTTTATAGCTAAATTCGTTCTACAATTTTTTTGTCTAACTCTTTGTTCGTTTGTACTTCTTCATATAGGTTAGACATGAGTAGATTCATTTTTTTATTTTTATTAAACCATTACTTTACCTTTCATTTAAACGTAACTTTCCCTTTTGTATTATTTTTAAATCCTAAGTTTTTGTTGAATAAATATTGTACAATTAGTTTTTTATTCTTTTAAGCACGGTGTATTTTCAAAATAGTTTGTATTTTTAGTTTAACCAAACCCTTGCAGCATAATTTTCTTTGTTGAATTCCCTCAACACCTTGTTATCCAAGCATAAGAGTAAAGCACCGTGTGCTTTCTTATAGACATCCATCTTCAATGCCGCAGTCTTATCAGCGTCTATCATGGTATCCGATAATGGGTCTAACGCAGCCTCCCAACCATGTTGGATTAACAGACACCGCATCTTCACACGCCACAACTCGAAGTCTAGGGATGAGCATTTCGTCCCGAATCCCGAAACCAAACCGAAACCGTACCGATTCCCGGTACCCGAATCCCGTTCGGTACGGTACCAATACTAAGAAATAAGGTGAAAAAATCGATACCACTAATTCGGTAGGACCGGTACCAAATCAGGAAATTCCCTAAAAAACGGGAAATTCCCGAATTCCCGGTACCGGTACCGATATCCGAATCCCGTTCGGTACGGTACCGGTACCATTAATTTATCTTCGGGAAAAATTCGGTACCACTAATTCGGTACGGAATCGGTAAGGTACCGGTACCGTGCTCATCCCTACTGAAGTCATTAGACCAGTCGAATTTTTTAACGTCAAACTTCGCTATCGACGACATATTCTTTCACCCTTGTTGCTACCTTCTTGAAAATCAATTTAATTAGGAACCCTAAACCTTCGACTTCGAACAAGTAAACCGAATCGTAAACTTGAAACCTAAGTGAACCACGATCAAAACTTAAACCACAAAAAAACCCGCAAAAAAACCTTAGATTTTAGTCGACTTTTAAAAACGTAAAAATCGATACATCGAAGTCGATTTATGTTAACATAAACCAAAGAGTTAAGTACATTTTTGGTCCCTATGGTTTGTCGGGTATGACGGTTTTGGTCCAAAGGTTTATAAAGTAACAGATCCAGTCCTATTTTGCTCGACCCGTAACACTTTTGGTCCCAAACGTTAGTTGACTAACTTTGACTGTCAAATGTGAGGGTATATGCGTCCTTTGCTAATATATTAAAAAATCTTTTTTAATTTTCCTATACATAAATTCATCTCAGCATATCTGTATTTATCTTCACCATAAACTAAGCTACTAACCTTTTACCAACAACAAATCTTTAACCAAGGAAACTCTAGATATGCCATTATTTAATATTCTTTTTTTGTAAAATACGAATCATAAAACATATAAGGGCTTCAAAGAATATAAGCTTGAGATCAAGACAGTAGTCTCGGTAAGCTTTGCTTTTTTGGTGGCTATGTGGTGGCGCCGGTGGTTTATGTGGTGTTGGTGATCGCAGTTTCCAGGTGGTGACGGGAGGCCGGGGGTTTATGCAAATAACCTTTTTTCCAGTCAAACATGCACCCTCACCACATCATCATAACACAAGCTAGAGCTTGTCAGATCTAACAGAAGAGAAATAAAACCCTCCAAATATGGTGGTGGTTCATTTTCTACAATGCTTCTTGATTTGATGTTTGACAATAATTGCTAATGGAAGGACCGGAGCACAGGATCCGTTCGACAAGCATCTTGGTACGATGTTAGACCTGGGTCGAACTCGATATCCGTGGTTGATGGAGTTGGTGTTCGGCTAGTGCTTGAGATACAACCCATTGCTTCAAGTTGTATTAGAGGATGGATAAAAAAGTGTGTAGCTTAATATTACCAATAATCGAGCTTTGAATATATAAGTTAAGTGTCAGACTTGCGAATTTTTAATTTGAGATATTTTTAATCCTTTTTGTATAAACAGTTTATGTTATATGGGGGCTACATATGTGAATGCTACTAGTGGTTGCTATAATATTATCAACACAAGTAAGTCTTCGAATTTTAATTTTGTGAAGGTTGACAAGTCTTATGTGGGGGCTAATATTACTATGCCTCGAAAAGTTGTTAAAAATGTGAGTGCTAGATTTTAACACACCCTCTACGGATATTTTATTGGTAAAAGGTTGGCTTTTCCGGTGGTGGAATACTTTGTGAAGAATAATTGGGCAAAGCATGGATTGAAACGTATCATGATGAATGAAAAAGGCTTTTTCTTCTTCAAATTTGATTCAAGATCTGGCCTTGAAAAGATTTTAGAGGATGGACCTTGGATGATTCGAAATACGCCAATTGTTCTTAAAGAATGGACTTTGAATACTAGTTTGCTTAAGGAGGACATGAAACGAGTTCCTGTTTGGATTAATTTTTTTTTTGGTAAAGGGAGTTACCCCGGTAAATATATTGACCAAAAAAACAAAGTTAAGTACAAATGGAATACGGCTGAAATACCGTATTAACCTCAAGCCAAGAGCTTGATCAACAAGTGCTTATGACAGGCCATAAACACAGCAACACTAAGCTAACATTACAAATCAAAAACTAGTGTAATAAACAGCATTAGCAAACTCCAATAAGAAGAAATCTTGGAACCAAGCGACCACCCCACAACACCAGCAGCAGCATAATGGGAGTAAAGGATCCAGATAAGGCTGCCTCCTTAAAAAACCTTTTCGAGAAAAATCATGTCGGAAAAACCCCAAAAAGGAAAAAAGAGTACAACCCTTACCCGGTACCCCCATCATGAGAAACACTTGAAGACGGAAGTCTCCACCGATCCAAAATAGCCAAAGACCGTGTAGTCATCTTCTTGAATCTGAAAGTAATAAGCTTGAGACGAATAGTAGAAATAATAATACTAACAAGTTTATCCACAGAAAGCTGTTTCCTTTGAACAATCTAGCATTCCGTTCCATCCAAATAAAGTATACAATAGCCGCAACAACCAGACGAGCAATAATACTAGTAGTAGATTTTCCATCTGATATTTGTATAAGAAATGCCAAAACATCATTCAAACGAGGAGGAATGGAATCCATGCCACAAAGTACCCTAATATGCGTCCACACCTGTGAAGAATAACAACACTCAAAAAACAATTGAGAATGAGAATCGGGAGTGACTTTGCACAAAGGACACCGTAGCAGACTTAAATCCACAGCAGGTCCAACATCCCATTGCCGCAACCGATCCTGAGTCTTTAGTTTCTGCTTAACAACAAGCCACATATGCACCGAGTGTCGAGGAATACAATGGGAGAACCAAACAACATGGTACCAAACCACATCCTAACGTCTGGTTCGCAGCGTATCCCAAGCCAGAGCCATAGAAAATGGCTGCAAAGAACCACCACCATCACGCCAAACAAGAGAATCCGGTCGCCCCTCCCCTAGAGCAGGAACAGAAATAGAGACGACAGCAGGAAATCTGTCCACCCAATCAGTCGGCCATTTCCAGGCGTTGTTCTCAATCAAGTCAGCAACAGTATCCTGAAGGGTAAAACCTGACCTAACAATATTGCGTACCGTAAGAGTATCACGTAATCGACACTCAGCAGCCCACCTATCAAACCACATAGACGCAGATTTACCATCATGAAGCCTATACCAAATAAACGGCCGCACGCATGTCCTAAGCTGAAGAAGCTTACGCCAACCCCAACTTACATCACCAATATAAGGAACATCCCGAAAGCTCCTACCCCTTAACTTATACGAATGTATCCATTGAACCCATAATGATTCCTTACGCGTTAGAAGGGACCAAATATGAGAGGTAATAAGAGCAAAATTAAAATCATCAAGCCTCCTAATACCAAGACCGCCCTCACTTTATGGAATGCACACATCCTCCCACGCCACCTTTGCTCTCCCCTTTTTCATCTCACCTTGACACCATAAAAAGTTCCTCAAAAGCTGCTCAAGATCATGAATAATCCGAACAGGCAGAATAAAAACTGAAGCCCAGTACAAGTGCATAGATGATAACACATATTTAACAAGTTGAAGTCTCCCTACAGTAGATAGAAATTTGTTACGCCAATTCTGGACCCGACTCTCCAACTTTTCCACAAGAACTTTGCAATCCCTATAAAGCAGTCTGGAAGATATAAGAGGAACCCCAAGATAATGCACTGGCAATGTGCCTTCCGGCATAAGATCCAGAATACTAGCTTTCACATCAGGTGGAACATTACAAAAGAAAGTTGTACTCTTAGAAAGTTGTTTGGATTAAATTCCATGATGTTCCGATGGAAGTATTTGATGAGGAAGGTATTAGCATTATTGGTTCTTATGTTGGTATGCTTATCATAATGGATTCGTATACCTCTACGATGTGCAAAGAGTAATGGGTTCGATGTAGTTTTGCTAGGTGCCTTATTGAGGTAAGTGCTGATGAGCCTTTAAAGGAGAAAATTACTCTTGCTATCCCTCAAATTGACGATGATAATTTCTCTAAGGCAACAATACGTGTGGAATACGAATGGAGACCTCCTAGGTGTATGAAATCTAACGTGTTTGGCCATACACTTGACTCGTGCCCTCTTACTGTTGCTATGAAGAAGACTAATCCGGTGTCTACTAAAACTACTCAGGAGGATGGATTTCAAGAAGTGCGTGGTAGGAAACGTAATAACAAAATTATAAACCAGATTCTGAAGGGCGTGCCTTTAGGGAAAGGGTTTCAAATGGGTACTAATTTTAAATACAAGCCTAGAGCTTCGACGTCGAGACCTGCTGGTGCTAAGGTGAATCTAGGTAATCAGAAATTGAATACTAATGAAGTTGATAAGAAGAAAAAGTCTACATCTCCCATCCAAATTTCCACATCTAATGCATTTGGTGCACTTCAACTTGATGCTAATGATCTGGAGGGTATGGAAGTGATGACGAGGACGAGGTGGTGGAAAATATATATGATGAATCGGTTAATGTGTTTAATAACTCTAAAGGGGAAAGCACTCCTCTTGATACGGTGCTCAATGTTTAGTCTAGCATCTTGGAATAAGGGGCTTGAACCAATCCCCTAAACAAAAGGAGGTTCGTCATGTTATTAGGGAGAATAATTTAACTGTATGTGCGATTCTCGAATCGCATGTGGATGCTTCATGTGTTTATGATGTTTGTCAGAAAATTTTCCGTGGATGGAAATGGACTTCTAATGGTTCTATTTGTTCTAAGGGCACTCTTATTATTTTAGGATTGAATGATGATAACGTGGATCTTATGGTTCTTTCTCAAACTAATCAAGTTATTATTGTAATTAAGTAGTAAAAAGGATGGGTGTTTACACAACTATCAACAAGGCAAGCCAAAGAAGAATAGGCAAGGTTCCCTTAAGCAAAGATGGAGCACGGTGGGAGAAAGGATGGTGAAGTGCAAGCATATCTTCATAAGTTCCAAAAATCTTTCCTTTTATTTCATCAGATGAATATTGAGATGGCTGAAGAATATCGATACTGGGGTCGAACACCTTTTCCTTTAGGGGAAAATAGCACTCAGGCTCAGCAAAATTTGAAGATGATCCGCGAAGAAAATGCACAACCTCGTCCTCAGAAGGTGGACAAAGAGGTGTTAAATAATACGTGCTGTGGATGTTGGTGTCGTCCGGTTGCTTCTCCTTTGAAAGTATTTTCTTCAAATCCGAAGTAGGATCAAGACCATAATCATCAAAGTCTAAAGGAGGAGCATCACTCTCATGAGGGAAGTATGTATTGAGAAAAGTAGAGAAGTCTTCCTCAAATGAGTAATTATCCAAAGTAGGATTAAGCATGGATGGCGGAGGATCTTCATCATGTGAAGAATCACTCGAAAGAGTATCGGCCTCATCAAAATCATCATAAGTGGGCATGTCGGGATACTCGGAAGTAAAATCATCATAATCATCTCCATCGAAGCTAGAATCATCATCATAAGCATCAAAGATCAGTGGAGAATCATATATGGGTGAAGGTTCCAAATTGGAGAGAGAATCATCCACATCATCTTGAAAAAGTGGATTATCAATGCACGAATCGAATAGAGGATTGTTGTAGATGACAAAATCATCGAGCACATTAATCATATTCGCGGATTCTCTTCCAAAGGATTTGCTTGTAAGCTTCCCCATTTCAAACACTTGTGCATCATCCTCGACTCTTAAAATGAGCTCACATTTATCCACATCAATTAAAGCTCTACCGGTTCTCAAAAATAGGCGTCCAAGTATTAACGGAATACGAGGATCCATTGCATAATCAACAACGACAAAGTCGACCGGGAAAGTGAATGTGCCAACTTTAATGAACACATTTTCGGCAATACCAACGGGGTAAACGAGAGTGCGATTGGCTAGCTCAATAGTCATTTTGGTGGGTGTAAGGTCGGGCAATGATAACTTTTTCCAAACACTTAAAGGCATCAAATTAATACTTGCCCCGAGATCGGCTAAGGCAGTAAATTTGTCGGTTTGGTTAAAAGTACAAGGAAGAACAAAATGACCGGGATCTCCAAGTTTCTCCGGAAGTTCTTTAAGAAGGACGGCAGAACAATTTTCATTTAATCGAGTATTAACAAACTCGGCCATCTTCTCCTTCTTGCTAAGCAATTCCTTAAACATCTTAACATATTTAGGCATTTGTGCTAGAGCTTCGACAAGGGGAAAAGTGACTGTCATTTCCGAAACTTTCTTCAAATAGTTTGACACTTGAATGTCATCCTTGGTGTGCATTTTGGTCTTGCCTAAGCGCGATGGATAAGGAATATTGGGTTTGGGTGGTGAAGGTGTAGGTGTAGCAGGTAAAGGTTGAGATGTTGAAGGTTTAAAGGTGGAAGGTGGGGTTGGTGGAGGATTCGTGGTGGGTACTTCGTCATGACGAGGCGGAGACGGTAATGGTGTACTAATACTAGGTGTGGGAGGAGTATGGATAAATGGTGGTGGAGGAGGTGTAGATAAAGGGGGCGGGAGAGGTGGTCCTACTAAAGTAACTCCACTACGGGTAGTAATAGCACTCACATTCGCTCGCGGATTGGTGACGGTGTTTGAAGGTAGAGAACTCGAAGTAGAGGGTTGAGTGGTGGGCAAGAAACTAGCCAGCATATTTTTCAAATCATTCGTTTGATTGCTGAAGGAGGATTGTATATTATCTCGAAGCTCGGATCTAATGTCATTCCCTTGCTTGGTGATATCCCCTTTCAAATTGATAATTTGGCTCTGTAGATTCTTGATTTGCTCTCCTTGGGTTCTCATTAAGGCTTCAACATCTTGATTGATGGGTGGGGCTTGTTGAGCGGGTGGATGATAAGGATTAGAAGCTCTAGGTGGGATTTGGTTGCTTCTATTGTAGTTGTTGTTGAGGTTTTGGTTTTGAGGAGAAAAACTGGGTGAAAGATAGTTGTTTGACCCGTAACTTAGCAAATTTCTATCCCCTTGAGGTCGGGCTTGGTAATTTTCCGGTGAATAATTACCATAAGCCGCATACACGTTTTCCGGATTTCCTTGAGTAGAAGGACAATCAGTGTATGAGTGTGGACCGCCGCATGTCTCACAAGGATTGGCGACCGCTTTAACTTGTTGTTGGTTTGTAGCGAGGAGAAAGATATTTTTGTTCATTTCGGCCATCATGCGGGTGAATTCGGTCATGTCGGGGTTTGCTGAAGTAGAAGAAACATTGACTCTCGGGTTGTTCCTTGAAGAAGCGGAGGAATCCCAATTTTTGTGATGAGTAGTCATGTTCTCAATAAGCTCTCTACACTCCTCGGGTCTCCTTTTCATAAATGTGCCACCGGCGGCTGCATTAATCGTATCACGATCTCGAAAAGTCAAACCGTTGTAGAAAGTATCAATCAATGTGACTGGAAGCATGTTGTGGTTTGGACAACGATCAATCAAGACATTATATCTTTCCCAAGCATCAAAGAGAGATTCATCGGGGTCTTGCATGAAACCGCTGATTTGATTGCGAAGGCTCGTGACCATGGATGGTGGAAAGTAGCGCGACAAAAAGCGTTGAGTCATATCATCCCATGTATGAATAGAATTATTCGGGAGACGATCAAACCCTTTCTCGGTGTGGTGTGATAAAGTATGTGGAAAGAGTTGAAGGCGAAGAACATCCATTGTAGCCCCGGGCAACTTCATGCTTTGAGTGATAGTAATGAATTTGTCTAGGTGTTTGTTGGCATCATCACCAGGCATTCCGCGGAATGGATTAGTTTGCACTTGCTGAATCATGTGGTCTCCGGAGCCGTGATTTGCATCGGCGCAATCGGTCCTCCTCGTCCAAACATAGTAGGTTGACAAAGATCCTCCATTGTCCGAAGATCGGGCTGTGGAAGAACATTGTTGTTGTTATTATTGAGGTGCGGTGGATTATTGTTGTTGTTCACACCTGCCATAGCTAAATCTTCTCGAGTCTCGGGCTCTTGATAAGTAGAAGATCTAGTACGCATACACCTACAAAGGCAAAAGAAAACAATACCAAACGCAAAGACAATAAAAGTAAAGATTGACAATAATTAAAGGAAACTTACTTGAAATTAAAGGTATTTAAGGTGCAAGACAATTAATTAAATGACATGTAATTAAATGTGCAAGGTAATTAAAATGGAATAACTAGTGTCACTCTAGCCAACAAAACTAATGAAATGAAAATGAATCCTATTTATAGGAGATTAGGGAGGTGCTTGGAGGAAGCTTCCTCCCCTCTTTCTTCTTTCTTTAATTGCATCATTAAGTCCTTAATCTTCTTAGTTCTTCGACTTTAATGACTTTGTCTCGGGATTTCTTTAAACTCGTCTTGTAATTCTTCAATAAATTAGACTTGAGTTCTTCGGCTTTTAGTAAACTTCCGTCTTTTGACTTTTTCTTCGATAAATCTTTAGAATTGATCTTGGGCTTCCGTTTTTTTTGCACTCTTGATTTCCCGACTTCGTCTTTTGTCTTTTTCTTCGATAAAAGCTCGTGAATGCCCGTGTTTTCTCCCCTTTTCACAATTTCGTCCTAAATCACAACAAAAACACAAACCACGCATAATTCCGACATTTATGACATAAAATATACGTTTTGGCTCGGTTATTATTGTAGTTAAGTGGTAAAAAGGATGGGTGTTTACACACCTATCAAAGCCCAATACGTATTGGTATTTTATGTTCCAAAAAGCTGTAAAGCCAAATAAAAAATAAGAGAAACAAAAAGTGCCAACTGGGTTTCGAACCTCTGACCTTGCACACACACAACACGCAACAAAATTCCTTTTACCATCTACTCTACAAGAATATCTTGTCAACCTTCCCTTTTAATTATCTTTTATAGGAATTTAATTTCGTCTTATTTTATTTTTTTATAAGCCCTTTATAGCTAAATTCGTTCTACAATTTTTTTGTCTAACTCTTTGTTCGTTTGTACTTCTTCATATAGGTTAGACATGAGTAGATTCATTTTTTTATTTTTATTAAACCATTACTTTACCTTTCATTTAAACGTAACTTTCCCTTTTGTATTATTTTTAAATCTTAAGTTTTTGTTGAATAAATATTGTACAATTAGTTTTTTATTCTTTTAAGCACGGTGTATTTTCAAAATAGTTTGTATTTTTAGTTTAAAAAGTTTATTTTCAGTTATATTTTCAAAAACACACACACATATATATATATATATATATATATATATATATATATAGATTTGCGTTCATGTAAGTACCAACCTTAAAATAAGAACAATGAGAACCAACTAAATTTCGACAAGTGTACTAGTCAATTAAAAGAAGTTGTACAACTATTAATGAAATAATAAGGGCATTATAGTAAATCGCTATGGTTTCATTTTGTAAAGATGTTGTTACACTCCCCGATTCTACGCATCACTCCTTCATGAACTTATATCATGCTTCTATTTCTTTCTCTCTTATCTTGATGCGTGAAAGATTCTAAATTGACTATCATATACTTAATAATGAGACAAAAAAATATAATGTAGTATATAGTACGTAAAATGTAGTGCAAGGTTTAAACATGTATCGCAAAGGAGTTACGGTAAAAATAAATTGTTCTTGAGTGGACAACTTCAAACAGATTTTGGGTTATGATTGAGAACCTCCTTCAACCTCAACACACAACTTCGGTCGAATTAGTTTTTCGATGAATTTTTAGTGACACATTGATTCTTAGATATTATTTTAGTGACACATTAGTTTTAGATATATTTGTTTTCTGATATATTATTAGTGAAACATTATTTTTTTTCTATGAATTTATACATTTGTACTTTTATGTTACATTTTTAGTGACACACTAGTTTTTAAATAATTTTTACATTAAATTTTTGGTATATTTTTCTATGACACATTATTCGTGACACATTATTATTTAATGACACATTATTTATTTATGCTTTTTAAAAACTTTTTAATGACATTTTAATTTTATAACACATGTTTAGTAAAACACTAACTTACAGAACACATCATTACAAAATTTGTATTAACGTTTCATACTAGGTAAAAGTGTATCCTACGTAAAAAAGTTACACGTAATGAATTTGCATTTCGAAAAGTGACGTACATGTGTATAGTATCCTACATAAAAGTGAATATAGTGTATGTCAAAACAAAATAATTCGAAAAGAAACTGACAAAAAGAATGCCAAAGAAAATTCAAAAAAATTGACTGTAGAAAAGTCACACATAATGTATTTACATTTTTTCAAACAGTTATACTAAAATCAAATGTCACAATGCCATTCTCTTTTGTTTATATTACGAGTATGCCATACAATTAATTTCATATAATCTTCATTAATAATGGTTAATCTAACGGTCCATATTGGTTCTTATTGTTTTTATATTAAGAGTGGTTCCTACAATAACGCTCCTCTATATATATATATATATATATATATATATATATATATATATATATATATAATTTTTCGTCATTTTTTTATTTGCGTGAAAACGTAATTCGTCCTAGTCTAACTCCGTCATAGCGTAATTTCGTCTTTTAAATTCAAAACCTTTCTCTTTCAAAAACGAACTAATCCAAATTACGTTTTATTAATATTGGCCTAACACGTAATACTTCCTTCGGGAACGAACTTGAATATTTGATTTTGCGTTTTTCCTAAGTCGTAGAATTTAATATTATCGCTAGTATTTTCTTTTTCCTAAAAGGTTACAATCAATTACCCCGATGATCTGACCTCCCCCTTACAAATAACCCATCATCATCATCCTTTGTATATGTCCTCTTCAACAACTCTCGTGAATTGAGGGTAGATAAGACATCTTCCAAAGTGTGTGACTCCTTTCCATAAAGCAATGTCTCCACCAAGTTATCATACGAGAACGGTAATGATGTAAGTAACATGAGTGCCTGATCTTCGTCATCAATATCAACTTCTATGTTCACCAAGTCACCGATCAACTTATTAAACTCATCTATACGTTCAGATAATTTCTTACCTAAATGCATGTAGAAAGTGAACAGCTTCTTCTTCAAGTACAATTTATTGCCTAAAGACTTTGTAATATACAAAGTTTCTAACTTTAACCAAACCCTTGCAGCATAATTTTCTTTGTTGACTTCCCTCAACACCTTGTTATCCAAGCATAAGAGTGAAGCACCGTGTGCTTTCTTATAGACATCCATCTTCAATGCCGCAGTCTTATCAGCGTCTATCATGGTATCCGATAATGGGTCTAACGCAGCCTCCCAACCATGTTGGATTAACAGACACCGCATCTTCACACGCCACAACTCGAAGTCTAGGGATGAGCATTTCGTCCCGAATCCCGAAACCAAACCGAAACCGTACCGATTCCCGGTACCCGAATCCCGTTCGGTACGGTACCAATACTACGAAATAAGGTGAAAAAAATCGATACCACTAATTCGGTAGGACCGGTACCAAATCAGGAAATTCCCTAAAAAACGGGAAATTCCCGAATTCCCGGTACCGGTACCGATATCCGAATCCCGTTCGGTACGGTACCGGTACCATTAATTTATGTTCGGGAAAAATTCGGTACCACTAATTCGGTACGGAATCGGTAAGGTACCGGTACCGTGCTCATCCCTACTGAAGTCATTAGACCAGTCGAATTTTTTAACGTCAAACTTCGCTATCGACGACATATTCTTTCACCCTTGTTGCTACCTTCTTGAAAATCAATTTAATTAGGAACCCTAAACCTTCGACTTCGAACAAGTAAACCCAATCGTAAACTTGAAACCTAAGTGAACCACGATCAAAACTTAAACCACAAAAAAACCCGCAAAAAAACCTTAGATTTTAGTCGACTTTTAAAAACGTAAAAATCGATACATCGAAGTCGATTTATGTTAATATAAACCAAAGAGTTAAGTACATTTTTGGTCCCTATGGTTTGTCGGGTATGACGGTTTTGGTCCAAAGGTTTATAAAGTAACAGATCCAGTCCTATTTTGCTCGACCCGTAACACTTTTGGTCCCAAACGTTAGTTGACTAACTTTGACTGTCAAATGTGAGGGTATATGCGTCCTTTACTAATATATTAAAAAATCTTTTTTAATTTTCCTATACATAAATTCATCTCAGCATATCTGTATTTATCTTCACCATAAACTAAGCTACTAACCTTTTACCAACAACAAATCTTTAACCAAGGAAACTCTAGATATGCCATTATTTGATATTCTTTTTTTGTGAAATACGAATCATAAAACATATAAGGGCTTCAAAGAATATAAGCTTGAGATCAAGACAGTAGTCTCGGTAAGCTTTGCTTTTTTGGTGGCTATGTGGTGGCGTTGGTGGTTTATGTGGTGTTGGTGATCGTAGTTTCCAGGTGGTGACGGGAGGCCGGGGGTTTATGCAAATAACCTTTTTTCCAGTCAAACATGCACCCTCACCACATCATCATAACACAAGCTAGAGCTTGTCAGATCTAACAGAAGAGAAATAAAACCCTCCAAATATGGTGGTGGTTCATTTTCTACAATGCTTCTTGATTTGATGTTTGACAATAATTGCTAATGGAAGGACCGGAGCACAGGATCCGTTCGACAAGCATCTTGGTACGATGTTAGACCTGGGTCGAACTCGATATCCGTGGTTGATGGAGTTGGTGTTCGGCTAGTGCTTGAGATACAACCCATTGCTTCAAGTTGTATTAGAGGATGGATAAAAAAGTGTGTAGCTTAATATTACCAATAATCGAGCTTTGAATATATAAGTTAAGTGTGAGACTTGCGAATTTTTAATTTGAGATATTTTTAATCCTTTTTGTATAAACAGTTTATGTTATATGGGGGCTACATATGTGAATGCTACTAGTGGTTGCTATAATATTATCAACACAAGTAAGTCTTCGAATTTTAATTTTGTGAAGGTTGACAAGTCTTATGTGGGGGCTAATATTACTATGCCTCGAAAAGTTGTTAAAAATGTGAGTGCTAGATTTTAACACACCCTCTACGGATATTTTATTGGTAAAAGGTTGGCTTTTCCGGTGGTGGAATACTTTGTGAAGAATAATTGGGCAAAGCATGGATTGAAACGTATCATGATGAATGAAAAAGGCTTTTTCTTCTTCAAATTTGATTCAAGATCTGGCCTTGAAAAGATTTTAGAGGATGGACCTTGGATGATTCGAAATACGCCAATTGTTCTTAAAGAATGGACTTTGAATACTAGTTTGCTTAAGGAGGACATGAAACGAGTTCCTGTTTGGATTAATTTTTTTTTTGGTAAAGGGAGTTATCCCGGTAAATATATTGACCAAAAAAACAAAGTTAAGTACAAATGGAATACGGCTGAAATGCCGTATTAACCTCAAGCCAAGAGCTTGATCAACAAGTGCTTATGACAGGCCATAAACACAGCAACACTAAGCTAACATTACAAATCAAAAACTAGTGTAATAAACAGCATTAGCAAACTCCAATAAGAAGAAATCTTGGAACCAAGCGACCACCCCACAACACCAGCAGCAGCATAATGGGAGTAAAGGATCCAGATAAGGCTGCCTCCTTAAAAAACCTTTTCGAGAAAAATCATGTCGGAAAAACCCCAAAAAGGAAAAAAGAGTACAACCCTTACCCGGTACCCCCATCATGAGAAACACTTGAAGACGGAAGTCTCCACCGATCCAAAATAGCCAAAGACCGTGTAGTCATCTTCTTGAATCTGAAAGTAATAAGCTTGAGACGAACAGTAGAAATAATAATACTAACAAGTTTATCCACAGAAAGCTGTTTCCTTTGAACAATCTAGCATTCCGTTCCATCCAAATAAAGTATACAGTAGCCGCAACAACCAGACGAGCAATAATACTAGTAGTAGATTTTCCATCTGATATTTGTATAAGAAATGCCAAAACATCATTCAAACGAGGAGGAATGGAATCCATGCCACAAAGTACCCTAATATGCGTCCACACCTGTGAAGAATAACAACACTCAAAAAACAATTGAGAATGAGAATCGGGAGTGACTTTGCACAAAGGACACCGTAGCAGACTTAAATCCACAGCAGGCCCAACATCCCATTGCCGCAACCGATCCTGAGTCTTTAGTTTCTGCTTAACAACAAGCCACATATGCACCGAGTGTCGAGGAATACAATGGGAGAACCAAACAACATGGTACCAAACCACATCCTAACGTCTGGTTCGCAGCGTATCCCAAGCCAGAGCCACAGAAAATGGCTGCAAAGAACCACCACTATCACGCCAAACAAGAGAATCCGGTCGCCCCTCCCCTAGAGCAGGAACAGGAATAGAGACGACAGCAGGAAATCTGTCCACCCAATCAGTCGGCCATTTCCAGGCGTTGTTCTCAATCAAGTCAGCAACAGTATCCTGAAGGGTAAAACCTGACCTAACAATATTGCGTACCGTAAGAGTATCACGTAATCGACACTCAGCAGCCCACCTATCAAACCACATAGACGCAGATTTACCATCATGAAGCCTATACCAAATAAACGGCCGCACACATGTCCTAAGCTGAAGAAGCTTACGCCAACCCCAACTTACATCACCAATATAAGGAACATCCCGAAAGCTCCTACCCCTTAACTTATACGAATGTATCCATTGAACCCATAATGATTCCTTACGCGTTAGAAGGGACCAAATATGAGAGGTAATAAGAGCAACATTAAAATCATCAAGCCTCCTAATACCAAGACCGCCCTCACTTTATGGAATGCACACATCCTCCCACGCCACCTTTGCTCTCCCCTTTTTCATCTCACCTTGACACCATAAAAAGTTCCTCAAAAGCTGCTCAAGATCATGAATAATCCGAACAGGCAGAATAAAAACTGAAGCCCAGTACAAGTGCATAGATGATAACACATATTTAACAAGTTGAAGTCTCCCTACAGTAGATAGAAATTTGTTACGCCAATTCTGGACCCGACTCTCCAACTTTTCCACAAGAACTTTGCAATCCCTATAAAGCAGTCTGGAAGATATAAGAGGAACCCCAAGATAATGCACTGGCAATGTGCCTTCCGGCATAAGATCCAGAATACTAGCTTTCACATCAGGTGGAACATTACAAAAGAAAGTTGTACTCTTAGAAAGTTGTTTGGATTAAATTCCATGATGTTCCGATGGAAGTATTTGATGAGGAAGGTATTAGCATTATTGGTTCTTATGTTGGTATGCTTATCATAATGGATTCGTATACCTCTACGATGTGCAAAGAGTAATGGGTTCGATGTAGTTTTGCTAGGTGCCTTATTGTGGTAAGTGCTGATGAGCCTTTAAAGGAGAAAATTACTCTTGCTATCCCTCAAATTGACGATGATAATTTCTCTAAGGCAACAATACGTGTGGAATACGAATGGAGACCTCCTAGGTGTATGAAATCTAACGTGTTTGGCCATACACTTGACTCGTGCCCTCTTACTGTTGCTATGAAGAAGACTAATTCGCTGTCTACTAAAACTACTCAGGAGGATGGATTTCAAGAAGTGCGTGGTAGGAAACGTAATAACAAAATTATAAACCAGATTCTGAAGGGCGTGCCTTTAGGGAAAGGGTTTCAAATGGGTACTAATTTTAAATACAAGCCTAGAGCTTCGACGTCGAGACCTGCTGGTGCTAAGGTGAATCTAGGTAATCAGAAATTGAATACTAATGAAGTTGATAAGAAGAAAAAGTCTACATCTCCCATCCAAATTTCCACATCTAATGCATTTGGTGCACTTCAACTTGATGCTAATGATCTGGAGGGTATGGAAGTGATGAAGAGGACAAGGTGGTGGAAAATATATATGATGAATCGGTTAATGTGTTTAATAACTCTAAAGGGGAAAGCACTCCTCTTGATACGGTGCTCAATGTTTAGTCTAGCAGCTTGGAATAAGGGGCTTGAACCAATCCCCTAAACAAAAGGAGGTTCGTCATGTTATTAGGGAGAATAATTTAACTGTATGTGCGATTCTCGAATCGCATGTGGATGCTTCATGTGTTTATGATGTTTGTCAGAAAATTTTTCGTGGATGGAAATGGACTTCTAATGGTTCTATTTAACTGTATTTGTTCTATTTTAGGATTGAATGATGATAACGTGGATCTTATGGTTCTTTCTCAAACTAATCAAGTTATTCATTGTCAAATCGTATGGATAATCGTAACGATTTTTGTTCATTTGTTTATGCTAATAATTACTATGGACACCGCAGGGCTCTTCGGACGAATTTGATTGCTCATTCTTCCTTTATGTGTAATCAACCTTGGGTCCTACTTGGCGATTTTAATGCAGCCCTAAATCTTGAAGACCATTCGTGTGGCGGTTATACTCCTTCTATTGCCATGAGGGAATTTAAAGACTGTTTTAATGAAATGGAGGTGTTGGATGTTAGTGCTACGGGGTTTCATTTTACGTGGAATGAAAAACCACAAGGTGAGGATGGTATTCAAAGAAAATTGATCGTGTTATGTCTAATCTCAAATTTTTAGATTGCTTTCCTGGTTCCTTTGCTATATTCCAACCATATCGAATATCGGATCACTCTCCTTGTGTTTTCCGTATTCTGGTGGTTAGTAAATCCAAACCGAAGCCATTCAAGTTTTCTAACTTCCTTGTTCATAAGGATGGGTTCCGTGATATTGTTAAGGAGGGATGGAACCTGAATTTTAATTGGTGTTCGATGTATAAACTGCTTAAATGGCTCAAAGGCTTAAAGCCTCCTTTTAGGAAGCTGTTACATTCGTATGGTAATCTTCATGATCGTGTTAAACGATTACGAATTGAGTTGGATGCTTCTCGAAGAGCCCTTGATTTGGACCCTTCATCCGTCATTATTAGAGAGGAGCATGCTCACTATTTGTTAGCTTTCAAAGAAGATTCGTTGGATGAAGAGAGGTTTTTACGACAAAAATCAAAAATTGAGTGGCTAGCTGCAGGTGACTCAAATACTTCATACTTTCATAATTCGGTTAAAAGTAGAAATGCTAGAAACCGAATAGAAATGGTTCGTGATGCTAATGATGTTTTGTTTGAAAATCATGATGTAGAAACGGCTTTTGTGTCTCATTATGAGAATTTTTTGGGATGTGAAGGTTCTACTTTCCCGCTTAATACACAACATTTATTTGATCGTGTATTAAGTAGTGACAAAGCAAATTTTATGATTCGTGAGGTTTCTGAAGAAGAGATTAATCATGCTATTTTTTCTATGGGTGATGACATAGCTCCTGGACCTGATGGTTTCTCTGCAGCATTTTTTAAGAAGTCTTGGGATATTGTTAAGGTTAATTTTGTGAATGCTATTCGTGACTTCTTCAGAAATGGTAAGCTTCTAAAGGAAATCAATCATACTATTATTTCTCTTATACCGAAGGTAACTGTTCCCAACAAAATTAATGATTATCGTCCTATTTCTTGTTGCAATGCTATCTTTAAGTGTATTAGCAAGATTATCGCTAATCGTATTAAAGGAGATCTTGATTCTTTGGTGAGTGTTAATCAATCTGCGTTTGTTCCGGGTCGGATGATTTCTGATAATATTTTACTTACTCAAGAACTAATGCGTAATTACCACCGGAGTCGGGGGCCTCCTAGATGTGCTTCTAAGGTTGATATTCAAAAAGCATATGATACCGTCGATTGGAATTTTCTTCATAATATTCTGATTGCTTTTGGGTTTCATACTACTATGGTTAATTGGATCATGGTGTGTGTGTCTACTACTTCATATTCGGCGAGTGTTAATGGTAATCTATGTGGCTGGTTTCGAGGTAGGAGGGGCTTACGACAAGGAGATCCGTTATCTCCTTATTTAATTACGTTAGTTATGGAAGTTCTATCATTGATTGTGAATCGTAATGTTCGTAATGCGGAGGATTTTCAGTTACATCAACATTGTGAGCATCAACGAATTGTTAACATGTGCTTTGCTGATGATTTATTCCTTTTTTCTAAAGGGCACTTGCCGTCGATTCAGGTTATTATGGATGCCCTTGAGGAATTTAAGAATGTTTCGCGTCTTGTTCCAAGTATTCCTAAGAGTACTGTCTTTTTGTGTAATGTTTCGATGGCTTTAAAGACGAGTATCTTAGCTATGCTGCCTTTTAATGAAGGTACTCTTCTAGTTTGATATTTGGGTGTCCCTCTTATTTCTTTGAGACTGTTGACTCGTGATTGTCATGTTCTTGTGGAAAGATTAGAAGGTCGAATTAATAATTGGAAAAACAAGACGCTTTCTTTTACAGGGAGGCTTCAACTTATTCGATCTATCTTATCGTCTATGCATATATATTGGGATTCAGTTTTCTTTCTCCCGGTTAGTATTATCCTTGACTTAAACGGCTAATGAGAGGTTTTCTTTGGTGTCAAGGTGTAATGAAGAAGGGTAAGGCTAAAGTTGCATGGGATTCGGTTTGTTTGCCGCTTAATGAAGGGGGATTGGGCATTCGCAAGATTGAGGAGTTTAATATTGCACTTATGGTTTCGCATGTTTGGTGTATTTTAACTCGTAAGAATTCTTTGTGGGTGCAGTGGATTTACTCATATAAACTTAAAGATAGAAGCTTTTGGGACGTTCCATGTCTTGGTGATGTGAGTTGGGGATGGTGGAAACTATTATACATTCAAACTCATATTCGTCAATTTATATGGCATAAGATATATAACGGTAAAACTACTTCGCTTTGGTTTGATAGGTGGGCTGATCTTTTCCCTTTAAGGGACAGTATTTCGACCCGAATCATTAATCGGTCAGGTTTTAATATTTCGGATTCGGTGTATGATGATATTTCTCATGGCGTTGGCCTGATGATTGGAGCTCTAGATTTCCTGATATCTATTCAATGCATGTTCCGGCTATTGATGATTCTAGGGAGGATGTGGTTATGTGGCGTGATAATAATGGCCATCTTAAACCGTTTTCTGTTGCTCTTGTTTAGGATACCATACGTACTCGTGAATTGACTGTGGATTGGGTTCATGTCGTTTGGTTCTCTCAATGTATTCCGTGTCACTCTATCCATCTATGGCTTGTTATTTGGAGGAAGCTGAAGACGCAACATCGTATTAAAACATGGGATGTGGGTCCAAATGTTAATATTAATCTCCTTAGATGCCCATTTTTCCGTGTCACTCAAGATTCACACGAACACGTCTTCTTCGAGTGTGTCTTTTCTTCTCAGGTGTGGTCTAAGGTTCGTGGTTTGTGCACGATGGAGAGTGTTCCAGCTAGGATTGATGATATTTTGAATTTTATCATTCCCCTTTCGAAAGGAAGCTCGGTTGTTGCTACCTTGTCTCGTTTGGTGGTGGCTGCCACTTCTTATTTCGTGTGGCGGGAAAGGAATGCTAGGCTATTCACGAAGTCGTCTATGAGGGTGGATCAACTGGTTGATGTTATTATTAAAATCGTTAGGCTGAAATTAACTACCTTACGGTTCAAGAAGATTACTGCTGCGTCCCGAAGTCTCCTGGATCAGTGGAAGTTGCCATTGACAAGTTTTGGTTTTGATGGGAGTGTCGGGTGAGGGTTGTACTATTTTTTCCTTGTCCAAGGTTTTTCCCACCGGGTTTTCTTTGGCAAGGTTTTTTAAGGAGGCAGACTCATTTGGTTTCCTCTTGCTCCCATCATGGTGATATTTAGATGTTGGATGTCTTCATATATTCATGTTTTCATCTTGGTTTATGTCTAGTTTATTAATGTGATAGGCTATATTGGTTGTTTGGCTTTTAATAGGCCTTGTTTAACAAGCTGCCTGTAGCTTGCGGTTAATGTGGTACTTCAGCCACATTCCTTTGTACTTCAACGTTTTTTTGGTTAATATATTTACCGGGGTAACCCTTTACCAAAAATATATTCTTAAAAAGTAATGAGGTTGAAATTTATTTTATATAATATCTTATTAAAAATAATTATAATTATAATTATAGTGAGAATGAGGGTATTTTAGTAACTGTAGATCATTATTCGTGGGTATTTTAGTCATTTCGCGTAAATTTAACAGTCAAAAGTTAGTCAACTAACATTTGGGACTAAAAGTGTTACGGGTCGAGCAAAATAGGTTCTGGATCCGTTACTTTTTAAACCTTTGAACCAAAACCGTTATACCCGGCAAACCATAAGGACCAAAAATGTACTTAACTCTAAACCGAAATCCCTTTTTGACAAAGAAGATCACTTTCACAAATAAATGTGTATGTACATTTATTAATATCCAATTAAGAATGAATATTTTCAATTTATGAAGTCTTTGTCAAACGTTGCAGCACCCACGTGATGTACTATATAATATATTATTTGCTTTATTAAACAACAACTAATAAAATACCCACTTGATCAAATATTATTATAGTACTCACATTACTTTACTTCGTCTTCAACCTCTCCCCGCCACCTGCAACTCCAAAAAAACGAATCAAAAAACCCGAAAACCTTTTCTTCACGAATATTTCTTGATCTAGCACCGATCTCTGAGACCACAACCAACCGTTATCTCTGATACCACTTGTTGGAATCTACACCAACAAACCTGAAGATCGATTCTCGTAACCCTATAACCCTTGAAGAAGGTCGCAGATATGCAACAAACGAAACCCAGAAGAACGCAACACTACAAATGTAACCAAACGATAACTTTATTGATTAACGATCGATTACATAGAAAGAATAGAAGATGCGGAATAATTGAGCATCACCCCCTCGCCTCTTTTTATAGGGTGAGGGGGTCGGTTTTCTAGTCTCAACCGATTAGGGATTGGGCTTGAATCCACTCGGCTCAATCACAACATACCTAAAACAAAGCTTATGTTAATAAGATAAATAATTAACTATTACTGGTAATAATGCTAACATGTTCAATTGGTTGAATTAGAAGCAACAAGCGTTATACATACAACTACATATGGAGGAGCATTAGATTACATTTAGCCACTCTTAACCGAAAAAAGTCTTTTCTAGCATTATAGTAAAAGAAAACTCAAACTAGGGGTGAGCAGAAATCGAATCACGAACCACAAAAACCGCGAAAAATTGAACCGCAAAAACCGCACCGCGCCAAACACTGACGGATCGGTTAAAAAACGATTTTGCGGTTCGGTTTTGGTTCTTATCAGAAAAACCGAACCGCTAAACTCGAACCGAACCGCAACTGATATAATATTCTTAATAAATCAATATATATGTCAAAGCGGGCTTTTATAGGCTTCGCTTAGAATTAAAGCGCTGCCTAAAATAACTATAAGGTTTATATCACATGAATATCATTATAAGAGTAACATTAAGCCTAAACTTACTATTGGCCCCAAAATTACAATTAGGTTCAAACACTGAAACTACATGCAAATTTTCTTTCCAAAGATCCTCATTCCCTTAATATACAACTTTCCATAATTCACAATTCAAGCTCATTGAAAGAGGCCTAAATTTTAGATCTTACTTACTTAACATAATAAGGAAGGTCAAGTACATAGAGTAGGAAATAAGCCCACGTGACCCCAGAAATCCCACCAAAGAAGAACCCTTTGGTGAACTTGGCCCAACCATCAGCAGTTTGAAGTTGGTCGGGTTCCTTCTTCCTCCCTGTCAAGGTCAATGATGGTGCGATCGATAGCTCACCCTCTTTAAACGACGCAATCCCATACATTGTCAAGCAAATGCTTAGAATCACTACCAATCCACCAGCAGCTAGTGATCCAGCTGCACCAGCATACTCGGTGTTTCGCAATGGGCCAGCTTTCACAAATGGACCAACTAGAAAGAATCCGTGAGCTAGTTTGACCTCAATAGCACGTAGTAATGGGTTGACAGTGGTCCGGTATCCAGGGAGGTTTGAAAGGTACCACGCGATCAATGGGCTTAATGTCACTGGAGTTACAAGACTTCTAATAAATGGGTCACCGTTGATAGGTTGAACCACTTGGTAAGTGTGACAATCCGTCAATTTATGGTTTATATTTTATTCTCAAATATTATTTAAAAACATTATTTTAATGTTATATTATGAACTCACTTATTTTTGGGAATAAATTTGGATTTATGTCTTGAAGTAGCATCGACTACGTCTAAACCGGAGGATTCTACGTTACGTGCTTACGTTTACATACACCGTTTTGGTGACAGTCCGACATTTCAGAAAATAAATTTATCCGTGAATATTATTTTGGAATTTTAAATTTGTGTTGGTCATAAACTCACAAATTTACGAGAAGAGATTAGGACTTACGATTATAATTTAACGTCCTTTACGACTAAACCGGAAACCTTAGGATTACGTATTTACGTTTTCGAACTCCGTTTTTGATGAGACAATTTTTATTAGATTCATTTTGTGCCGTTGATTCGTAATTTATAAAAACGTTTTTTGTAAAACGACCCGAGGGCACGCAAATCGAGGAAACTAGAATCGAGAAATACTCGTAAATTAGTGGGATGAGACAAAACAAGTTTTGCCCCACCCCACTAATATGGGAAGGCTACAAATGCTCCACCTCACCCCATATGTGTCAAAGCTTCATATGGAAGCTAAAACACATGTTAACTTAAGCTTAACTTGTAAGCTAGCTAACAAAAACCATCAAAACTACCACCTCAAACCATTTACTTCATATTTCAACATGCAAAACTTTCTTCCCTTCCTCTCTCTCTCTAAATTCGTCCAAACACCACCCCAAATCACCCATCATCATCATCAATTTAACCATAAACTTCATCTATATTCAACATATGTTGATAACCCTTTGAAAAGATGAAGATTGGAGGTGATCTTAACATGTAAAAAGGAGTTTTCAAGGGAGTTTGGGGCTGATTTCTCAAGGAGTTTTTATGAAGAACAAGGGCTGATTTTTGGAGGAATCTACAAATACTTGGTGATCTTAGAAGTGGTGTTGATATCTCATAAGATTGGTTACCCAAAACCATGTCTTGTTCATCCAAAAACTTATCATTTCATCACTTTGGTGCTATAAAGATTGTTCTCCTCATCCTCTTGTTATTTTTGATTATGTAATCATGTATTTTATTTCCTATTGTATATGTATATGATGAATATATGATGATAAAAGTATTGTGTGGGGATTTGGTGTTGATAATCATGGGTAAAAAGATGAAAAACTATATGTAAAAATGGTTAATCTTGCTTAAATGGTAGGCTGTATAAAAACAGTAACTAACCACAGGTTAGACTGATAAAATGGCAAAGTAGAATCAATATACAGTAAGTAATATGTCTTGTACACATGTGAGAGTTGGCCATGCAATGGAATCATTATAATGAGTGAGATATGACCAAAACAAGTTTAGAGTACCAATCTGAATAGTCAGTTTTGGACGGACTGTTAAGGATATTTAGAGTTGGATTGATCAGTAGCTAAAACTAAGTTAATTGTAGCACTCAAGATATGGTAACAATGGTGAAAGTGAAAGTAAAAATCAGATTTTGAGAAATTAAAGTATAATAGTATTATATAAGCACTCAAATAAATATAGTATAAAATGTGAATTAAAACCCACTAACTTATATATTACATTTATATAAGTATGTACAATGATAAATAAATTGACATTTTATAAAAATGGTAGTTTGATAAGTTTTATAAGTTATAAAACTATAAACATGATTTTTACGACTTTTTCGGCTATTACCGTAAAATTAACGTTTTTGTAAAATAAAACTTAGACGGTTGGACCCGTCTAATGTAAGCTTTTATAAACTCATATACTGATATATAAACATATATAACAAGTAAAAACCGATAAAACCCGAAATATAAAACATACGAACATTAACGGGCTAAGTTAACGTTATTGGACTAATAATACAACAAAATGGGCTAAAACACTTATAAACTTATTTATTCGGCTTAACCCATTTGGGCCCAACATGTAAAGTATAAAATGGATTAATACAAGTTAAAGAACTTATAATAAGTTTATTGGACTTAAAATATGTAAATAGGTAAAACTAGTAAACTAGTATAAAAGTTATCGACACATAACACTAAAATGAGTAAACGAGAATATGTAAACCCACTTGATCATCATATATATATAATCATCATATGTATACATAATTGTTATTTTTATAAAGCCATTGGACAAGAGTCTAAGACGAGTATTATTTGTCTAGGTTTCCGTGATTGAAGCACGTACCGTACATCCGAATCGCCGATAACCGCCTTCCCACATCAACGTGAGTTCATAGCCTCGGACTCTTTTAAATGTTTTTATGAAATGTTTTATAAACCCGCGAGGGAGATAACATGTTAGTTTTTATGAAATAGGACACCATTTGTCCCGATTGTTTGTTTATTGATTTGGACCCGAATAATTGTATGACCCGATGAATGATTAAATGACCCGATAGATGAAATGAAATGGATTATTAAAGTTAGGTTATGTCACTAAAAGTCCCATTAGCATGAATTGTGAACTACCGGGATTTGGTAGACGCTTATGCATATAATAGTACTATTTGGGGACGATCACCCCAGTTCGCGCCTTGACAGTTGATCCCCGTCGTGCCACATTGATTGGTAAGCGAATTTATGTATGAGAAGATTTCCATAGCGTGACCTTTGTGACGACACGCTAATTTAGATGGGCAAATTGAGTTTTGGGCTAGCTACCCATTGTTGGTTATAGTAAGGTAACAATGTCATGCGGCTTATAATAATCCAATTAACGAAATACTGCTTTAAGCATTAAATTACGATATATTGTCTGACTAGCAATACAGGGTCTATTTATTGATTTTATGTTCGTGTTTTGGTTTTATATAACCATATTCATATAACGATTTTTATTTAATCTATACAACGTTATAAAACGTATTGTATGATGTTTTTAACGACAATGGTTCGTATAATGATTTTAAAGGCGAAAGCCAATATTATGATTTTTGACGAGGATTTGTATAAAATGACTTTGGCTATTTCATGGCCTATTACAATGATTTGTACAAAATGATTTTCGGTAATAATTTTATACCGATCTTATATTGATGGATTTTATTAAACTCTATGAATTCACTCGGCGTTATCGCTGACCTTTTCTTTTAACATGTTTTATCTCAGGTACTTGAAGGTAATTCTCGGAAAGACAACAAGAATTCATGGACCGCACTTAAACAATAATTTCCATTCAAATGCTTTATAAAACTTTATATGAAATAATATGACTTGGGACCTATGTAAATTTGATATTTATGAATGGAAATGCTTTATTATTAAACGACGTGATTTTTAAGCGTTGTCTATGATGTGAGTAATGTGCTATCCCGTAACACCAACGAGTCTTCCGCTGTATTGAATTGTGTATTTTTGGGGGTGTTACAGTTTGGTACCAGAGCTCTTGTTATAGAG
This sequence comes from Glebionis coronaria, assembly GCA_025667525.1. Taxonomy (NCBI): domain Eukaryota; kingdom Viridiplantae; phylum Streptophyta; class Magnoliopsida; order Asterales; family Asteraceae; genus Glebionis; species Glebionis coronaria. The sequence continues at coordinate 40,471 of JANFOE010002238.1, forward strand.
AACGAAAGATTTTTAAAACCAAGGTTTTGAATAAAACATTTCAAAATCTTTTAACTATAAACATTTTTCACAAAATGTCTAAAAATCTTTTGACTATAACGGTGCCGAAGAATTCCCGAGTTACCGACAAGGCCAGACTGAGAAGTGTTATTTTAATATATATAACTGGGATTATATATATATATATATATATATATATATATATATATATATATATATATATATATATATATATATATATATATATATATATATATATATATATATATATATATATATATATATATATAAATATATATATATATATATATATATATATATATATATATATATATATATATATATATATATATGACGTAATTTTATTACATGATTGTTTGATGATTATTTTGATATTTATACGAGGTATTTATACGACGTAGATTGTCACAAGGAACCCTAAATCCCCTAGTAAATTAATCGAAGCTATTCTCGTAGGAATTCTAGCTATCCTAGACCTAAACCAAGTTGTGGATATTCATGATCCCAGCAAATGGTTGATATTCATAGAAATGTAGATATTAGTTGATTGTGATATTAAAGAAGAATTGGATAGATTAAATCTGATATCGATGTCATGATGATCTTTCCGTATAGAGTGGAGTTTGACAAAACGTTACCACCTGGAAAGGTGTCATCTAATTTGTTGTCATCCAATTCTTAAATTGAAATCGAAAGGGGTGAATGTTGCACTTGAGGCTGTCATTGGAACCATTACCCAAAAGCCTCATGCCACTAGTACCTTTCTGAGAAGTCTAATTAAATGTATGAGTCATCTCATACTAGTGACTCATTTGATAATTGTTGTTGTAAGAGCTATAGGATTGGAAATTAAGTGTTGATTCATATCGAGCTTTTATTTCCCTTTTAAGGTTTATAAATAAGGCTGAAAATATTGGAAAATGAGGTAGGATATCGCATTGAGTATGAGTTGATTGAAACTTGAATGAAGTAAAATTTAACTTGTATGGAATAAGAAATTGTTAAGAGGAAGTTGTTGAGTCCTGTGATTGAATTATAAGGTTTTAATTGATTGTTGATTCGTGTTAAGGGTTGTTCCTAGGCCATTGTCCAATGACGAGGCTGCCCAGTGTCCAATAAATAAAGTGAAGAAATCTTCTTCTGAATTGGGACCGATGGATCTTCCGGGACAGGTGGAACCCCCATGACTCTTGTAGATTAGTATTCATTGTGGTATCTTTTAATAGTAATCCCTAACTTAACTGAGACATCAGTTGGTAGGATGAGTTCTTGAAATTGTATGACATAGTGACACGTAATGTGTTACGGTACAATTTAGACTTGTTTGTGATTTATGAAAAGACTACCTTTGATTGCTAAATTCTACATGTATCGATGTTATCTATCTTTTCTTGCTTCTTCCTAATGCTCGCATTAGTGATGCAACCATTGAACAAGTACTCATCTCGAATTGACTTACGTTGAGGATTATTCTTTTTGAGTGCCATCGAGATCATGAACCTCATGATTAATTGGCTAAGCTCATTTCCTATTATATTGTAGTTAGTTCTTGGTGAACAACTCTTCATCACTCTTTTGCAGACCACTCATTGTTTTTATAAGATAAAACCGTATCCCTTGAGAAAAATTGAATTTTCATTACCATATGGATTATTTAAAGTGAGATTTATAAGTAATCATTATCGAAGTAAAGTTGTTTATGAAACACCTTGGAAAAATTAATTGTTTTCATAACAAAGAAGATCTCTGTAAAATTCATTTTGAATTAAGCATGAATAAATATATTTTAAACATGATGACAAAGTTTTGACGAACTGAGTATTGCATCGTTAATCTTGAAATTATATATAATTGCGCGCCTACATACAATTTGGAATGGACCATGCAAGGCTGATTAGTAGTCACCATAAAATTGTTAATAAACATTACATTTTCCTTGAAATTGTGAATGATTGAAATTTTGTGAGATCTGCAAGAAGTGCGAAAATAGGGACATAGTGTTAGGGACACCTACATATGTGCCTGTAGCATCTATTCTTCTGAGTCGAATTTACTCATCTGTGGAATTTGTCTTATTTGACAATTGATATTCCCTTCTTGTCTAATTCTCTCGTAGTGAGATTCTTGGGAAAAGTATCTGATTACCGAGTGTTGATACCTGACTGGATGTATCGAAGTTCCTATCATTTCTTTTTATTTGATTTCATTTGAATGACCTGGGTAACGATCCGAGGAGCTTTCGAATGCGTACTCAAATTATGAAAACATGGTATATATTCATATTCGTTAAATGTTTTCGTCTGATCTGATTTGAAATTCTCTCGCGTAGATTATGCGTAGACCTTAATCTTTTAAGGTTAGTTATGTCTCCATATATCCTTGAATTTGTGAAAGATTATGAATTATTATTAGTCTTTGAGAAATTCACATCTTATCAATGGTAATGAAAACTGAAAAGTTGGTAGTGCCATTAGAATGGATTGATTGATTATGACATGACGACATTGTTTTAATTGATGGGACTCGAGTAGAATATCCCTAAAATGATAAGATGTTGATTATCAAAAGTGATCTAAATAGTTCTTGATGGATGACCATATCCTGCATTTAGACTTGAAATTATACCATGAATGGCTGTGAATTAGTCATAGATATTATAATCTAGAAAGAACCTAATATGAATTTATTAAAAGATGGTTCCGTTATCTGAAACTTTAGGAGGTATTTGCTGGTGAATTAACTAGACTTTTGCCATTAAGGCAAGTTGAATTTGGTATTGATTATATTCCCGGTGCTGCACCTGTGGCATGTGCACTGTACGTCAGCACCATCTGAATTAAAGGAATTGTCGTACAACTGAGAGAATTGTCGGAGAAGGATTTTATTCTACCGAGCTCGTCATCATGAAGAGCTATGGTGTTATCATTCCTTATATTTATAGATTACTGTGAACTGAGTAAATTGACAATCGAAAACGATATCCATGACTCGAAATGGAAGATTTGTTCGATCATTTACAAGGTTCTAGCGTATGTTCTAAAGGTTTGATCCTCGGCATGGTCATCATCAATTTCGCGTCCGCGAAAAAGATTATCTACTCCAATCACTACACCCGGTACTTGTAATGAACGTTATGAGTTTCACGTGATGTCGTTTGAATTGACTAATACACATGTGGCATTCATAAAGTTGGTGAATCACGTGTGTAGGATGTAATTTGATAAATTCATGCTTGTGATCATTAAGGACCATTTGTTTGATTATAAGAATAAGAAGGAGTTAATAATTAGTTATAGACTGACCTAAATTGGCCGAACAATAAAAACCTGTACTTTGAATATATAACATATGACTTAAGACTTAATCCTTTACATGATATAACCGTGTGATTAATAATAATGGAATATAAATTGACTCTTCAAAATTTAGAAGTCATTTAAGACTTTGAGTTATACTAAAAAGAAAAGTGCAAATATATTTTGACAAATGTTTTAACAAAGGATTTTAAGGGATTATTCACTTATACACAAACCATTTAACTAAACTTCTCTTTAGGGGTAGATGTTTGTGTATACCTCAAGACAACCTAAGAGGGATTGAGGAAACCATTTAAATCATGACTTGAAATTTGAAACGACACTTTTTGCTTTTCAACTAAGAAAATTTTTGACCAAAATATAAACAAAGATTTTTCGAACATTTACGGATCTCATTAATTATTTTAATTAATTTCGATAAATCAACAAAAATCTTGTTAATTAAATTCAAATTTATTTTGAACACTTTTATATAATTGGTCGAACTAAGAAATTTAAAATATTTACGTTTACGTTTCATAAAAATTTAATACTTATTATTTAATTAATTGTAATAATTATCGACGCTTTAGACGCCGGATTGAGTAAAACGGATAAAAATGATAGTTGAGAAGAAATTAAAACTTAGAAAATATTAAGAAAGAATATCTGAGTGAATTGTGGACATGATAATTATATCATCAAGAGAGGTGAATTTAGATATCGACGCATTATGTAAAAAGTATAAAGAACCAATTAGGATGTGTTCCTTAGTAATGATGGTACAAAATAAATTGCCGAACAATTTAAAAATAGCTGATGCTTGTAAAAAAAGATAATATAAATAATAAAAGGGGTTCGCGGCTAATATGAACCATTAGAATTGAGGAGCCGATGACGTTAAATGTATAAAAGACCACTTGTGGTTGCCTAAATATGTTGTTTGTGAGATTTAGTCATGTTGGAATCTTGTAAGTATAAGTATTCTATTCCTGTCATTTCTGATTTAATGTATCATTGTCAGAAGAAGTTGTACTGATGGAAAAACTATGAAGGTAGACACCGCCTCATACATTAGTAAACGTCTAGCTATTGCAAAGGTCATCATCTGAATTTGATTCGATTTGGGTCATCGTCGACAGACTGACCAAATCTGCTAATATCATTCCCGTTAATGATAGATTCTTGATGAAGAAATTGACTCTTTTGTATTTAAAGGAGTTATGTAAACATGGTGTGCCTGTATCGACCATCTCTATCAAGATCCTCGCTTCGCATCGAATTTCTAGAGATTTGCTCAGAAGTCATTGAGAACGAATCTTGAAGAGAGTACTGTTTACCACCCCAAATCGAAGGGACGAGGTAAAGCAGCGATACAAAATACTATAAGTGTTGTTTTATGTTAGAATGATTGACCTTTGGTAATAAACCGTATAATCGTTTTCCTTTGGAGAGATTATCATTGATAATTATCGTGTTAGGATCGAGATCGAATCTTGTTAGGATCTAAATATGAGAGCATCTGTAAGCAGGAGTTGGGATGAAGACACCCGACATACACCCATTGTGAGTTGGACATGTCTTTTAGGTTTAAGGTTTCCTATGATGGCAAACCTAACCTTACAAAATACTCGACCCGCGAGACCTGAAATGATTGTTGAAATTAGGATCTGATTATTGACTGCCGGTAGTGGGCAGGAGGTTATGTGAATATGAAATGTAGATCTTGAAGTGCCAGATGGGTAGCGAAGTTATGCCAAAAATTTTAACCATGGAAAAATGAATTGATGATCTGGAAGATCATGGGATATAAGTCCCCGTTGTATGGGACCATTGAGATGATGTTAAAGATTGGTTTGAAAGGCATATACGCTGGATCTACACTAGGACTTCAAGAGCTGCGAGAATTATTTTTCGTAAATCAAACTTGATAAATGCCTATCAAGTGAAAATCTGACTATTCCTTAATGAAGTTTAGATCGGCGAAAAGTTGCATTCATCAAAAACCCGTGAACATCATGGATAGAGAAAGTAAGTCAACATTAAGCCTGATCTTATTCCCGTAGTTATGTTTGATGAAACTCGCGTATTGTAATGGATTACACTTGTGAGAAAAGACCGAATGTGGAGGAAATACCCACATGGCTTTAACTCTATAAGAAGCGAGTAGTAAGATAAGATGATCTTTGGGGACAAAGATCCCGTTTAGGGGTAAATGCTGTGACAATCCGTCAATTTATGGTTTATATTTTATTCTCAAATATTATTTAAAAACATTATTTTAATGTTATATTATGAAATCACTTATTTTTGGGAATAAATTTGGATTTATGTCTTGAAGTAGCATCGACTACGTCTAAACCGGAGGATTCTACGTTACGTGCTTACGTTTACATACACCGTTTTGGTGACACTCCGACATTTCAGAAAATAAATTTATCCGTGAATATTATTTTGGAATTTTAAAATTATGTTGGTTCATAAACTCACAAATTTACGAGAAGAGATTAGGACTTACGATTATAATTTAACGTCCTTTACGACTAAACCGGAAACCTTAGGATTACGTATTTACGTTTTCGAACTCCGTTTTTTATGAGACAATTTTTATTAGATTCATTTTGTGCCGTTGATTCGTAATTTATAAAAACGTTTTTCGTAAAACGACCCGAGGGCACGCAAATCGAGGAAACTAGAATCGAGAAATACCCGTAAATTAGTGGGATGAGACAAAACAAGTTTTGCCCCACCCCACTAATATGGGAAGGCTACAAATGCTCCACCTCGCCCCATATGTGTCAAAGCTTCATATGGAAGCTAAAACACATGTTAACTTAAGCTTAACTTGTAAGCTAGCTAACAAAAACCATCAAAACTACCACCTCAAACCATTTACTTCATATTTCAACATGCAAAACTTTCTTCCCTTCCTCTCTCTCTCTAAATTCGTCCAAACACCACCCCAAATCACCCATCATCATCATCAATTTAACCATAAACTTCATCTATATTCAACATATGTTGATAACCCTTTGAAAAGATGAAGATTGTAGGTGATCTTAACATATAAAAAGGAGTTTTCAAGGGAGTTTGGGGCTGATTTCTCAAGGAGTTTTCATGAAGAACAAGGGCTGATTTTTGGAGGAATCTACAAATACTTGGTGATCCTAGAAGTGGTGTTGATATCACATAAGATTGGTTACCCAAAACCATGTCTTGTTCATCCAAAAACTCATCATTTCATCACTTTGGTGCTATAAAGATTGTTCTCCTCATCCTCTTGTTATTTTTGATTATGTAATCATGTATTTTATTTCCTATTGTATATGTATATGATGAATATATGATGATAAAAGTATTGTGTGGGGATTTGGTGTTGATAATCATGGGTAAAAATATGAAAAACTATATGTAAAAATGGTTAATCTTGCTTAAATGGTAGGCTGTATAAAAACAGTAACTAACCACAGGTTAGACTGATAAAATGGCAAAGTAGAATCAATATACAGTAATTAATATGTCTTGTACACATGTGAGAGTTGGCCATGCAATGGAATCATTATAATGAGTGAGATATGACCAAAACAAGTTTAGAGTACCAATCTGAATAGTCAGTTTTGGACGGACTGTTAAGGATATTTAGAGTTGGATTGAGCAGTAGCTAAAACTAAGTTAATTGTAGCACTCAAGATATGGTAACAATGGTGAAAGTGAAAGTAAAAATCAGATTTTGAGAAATTAAAGTATAATAGTATTATATAAGCACTCAAATAAATATAGTATAAAATGTGAATTAAAACCCACTAACTTATATATTACATTTATATAAGTATGTACAATGATAAATAAATTGACATTTTATAAAAATGGTAGTTTGATAAGTTTTATAAGTTATAAAACTATAAACATGATTTTTACGACTTTTTCGGCTATTACCGTAAAATTAACGTTTTTGTAAAATAAAACTTAGACGGTTGGACCCGTCTAATGTAAGCTTTTATAAACTCATATACTGATATATAAACATATATAACAAGTAAAAACCGATAAAACCCGAAATATAAAACATACGAACATTAACGGGCTAAGTTAACGTTATTGGACTAATAATACAACAAAATGGGCTAAAACACTTATAAACTTATTTATTCGGCTTAACCCATTTGGGCCCAACATGTAAAGTATAAAATGGATTAATACATGTTAAAGAACTTATAATAAGTTTATTGGACTTAAAATATGTAAATAGGTAAAACTAGTAAACTAGTATAAAAGTTATCGACACATAACACTAAAATGAGTAAACGAGAATATGTAAACCCACTTGATCATCATATATATATAATCATCACATGTATACATAATTGTTATTTTTATAAAGTCATTGGAAAAGAGTCTAAGACGAGTATTATTTGTCTAGGTTTCCGTGATTGAAGCACGTACCGTACATCCGAATCGCCGATAACCGCCTTCCCACATCAACGTGAGTTCATAGCCTCGCACTCTTTTAAATGTTTTTATGAAATGTTTTATAAACCCGCGAGGGAGATAACATGTTAGTTTTTATGAAATAGGACACCATTTGTCCCGATTGTTTGTTTATTGATTTGGACCCGAATAATTGTATGACCCGATGAATGATTAAATGACCCGATAGATGAAATGAAATGGATTATTAAAGTTAGGTTATGTCACTAAAAGTCCCATTAGCATGAATTGTGAACTACCGGGATTTGGTAGACGCTTATGCATATAATAGTACTATTTGGGGACGATCACCCCAGTTCGCGCCTTGACGGTTGATCCCCGTCGTGCCACATTGATTGGTAAGCGAATTTATGTATGAGAAGATTTCCATAGCGTGACCTTTGTGACGACACGCTAATTTAGATGGGCAAATTGAGTTTCGGGCTAGCTACCCGTTGTTGGTTATAGTAAGGTAACAATGTCATGCGGCTTATAATAATCCAATTAACGAAATACTGCTTTAAGCATTAAATTACGATATATTTCCTGACTAGCAATACAGGGTCTATTTATTGATTTTATGTTCGTGTTTTGGTTTTATATAACCATATTCATATAACGGTTTTTATTTAATCTATACAACGTTATAAAACGTATTGTATGATGTTTTTAACGACAATGGTTCGTATAATGATTTTGAAGGCGAAAGCCTATATTATGATTTTTGACGAGGATTTGTATAAAATGACTTTGGCTATTTCATGGCCTATTACAATGATTTGTACAAAATGATTTTCGATAATAATTTTATACCGATGTTATATTGATGGATTTTATTAAACTCTATGAATTCACTCGGCGTTATCGTTGACCTTTTCTTTTAACATGTTTTATCTCAGGTACTTGAAGGTAATTCTCGGGAAGACAACAAGAATTCATGGCCCGCACTTAAACAATAATTTCCATTCAAATGCTTTGTAAAACTTTATATGAAATAATATTACTTGGGACCTATGTAAATTTGATATTTATGAATGGAAATGCTTTATTATTAAACGACGTGATTTTTAAGCGTTGTTTATGATGTGAGTAATGTGTTATCCCGTAACACCAACGAGTCTTCCGCTGTATTGAATTGTGTATTTTTTGGGGTGTTATAGTAAGTGGGCTGCAGATTATATTAAAATCATTAATTACTTGTTTAATCATTGTCTTTGTTATCACAGTTTTTCTGCCTTCAAGGGTGTTTACTGTTTAGGACAGTTTACTACGTAATAGCTAGTTAGACACGAAAATATTCAATGAGATGAGAAAGAGCAACATATATTAAATGAAATCATAACACTTGTGCATCATTGGGAATGACTTGTTTTCGGCGAATTTGCTTACGGATTGGTCCTTCTGGGTTGACTCAAGTGGACAGATTCAAAACTTAGTTTTCAAACTAGTCTGATAGTCTAAAGTTTGTATATTTTAACCGATACAAATGTATATATATAAATGAAAATGAAGAAAACCTTTTCGCTTTGGACGGATTTGATGGTGAAGGTGGATCTACCAGAAGAAGGCAAGACTATAAAAGGTGCACCAGAAATGCCCTTGGGAGTAACAATCCCTCTTGTAAAAGAAGTTGCAAAACTGCCTTTAAGTTGGCTAGCCATGGTTGAGGCTGTTGTGGCCATCTTGGTCAATTCACTTGTATTTATTTTTAAGTTTCTGAAGCTCAATTGCTATAAAACTATGGCCAAATCAAATGAGTTATACTATTAGAAAGGACAGACACTGTACACTTGTTATTGGGTCACATGTTTTTTGGATAGATTTTTGCCTTATCCATAATATAGTATATGGTTTTGGATATTGTCATTATTTCATGAGAAAATGTTGAAAACGTTTACATTGAGAATATTTATACACCAAAATTAGTATCCATAACAATGACTGTTAAAGCCAAATTTAAAACTTCAAATTAGTATTTTGCCTAAAAATTTGTCTTCTTAGAAAAACAAAAACCCAAAAGAGTTGCTACATTTTAGACAACACAATTTGATTAGCATATTTATTATATTTATTATGTTTGACAAAACTAGATGTAAGCGGTAAACAAGTTATAAGGTGTAAGTTGTTTACTAAAAAACTGTTAACATGAGTTATAAGTTATATTTTTTTTAATAAAAGTGTTTGGTATATTAGTTGTTGACTGTAAAATGATTTAAAAAGACGTATTCAAATAAATTATAGAGTTAATTGCAAAAATCATCCTTGTGGTTTGTCAATAGTTCGAATTACATCCCTCGTCTATACTTCACGCAACATATATTCTTATGGTTGTAAAATGATGCACCATACATCCCTGAGGACGGATGGTGCAAATTATTTCAGTTAAGGGTTAAAATTGTTTGTAATATTAGGGGTGTTTTAGTCATTTTCCAGCCCAAAGATTATTTCTGCACTTAACTTTTCAGGAAAAAAAATTTAAAATTAAAAAAAGTTTTTTTCTTCAAAAAATTTCCAAATACGTTTTTCAAAAACATTTCAAAACTTTTTTTTTAAATTTCGAAAAAAGTTTTTTGAAAAAATTTAAGATTTATTTTAGAATTTGTTATTTTTTAGAAATATCTTCTTCGAAAAGAATTAAAAATTTTAAAAAGTTTAAAAATAAATATAAAGCATTTTGCATTTATTTAGAAATTCTCTTTTAAGTTAAAAAGTTAAGTTTTACTTCGAAAAAATTAAAAAAGAAATTACACATTTACGTTTCTAACAAAAAAATATATTTTTTATTTTTGTTACTTAAAAAAACTTATATGTTCTATTATTGTAACTTAAAAAATATTTGTAAAAGAAGTAAACACGAATAAAGGTTTATAACTTTTTTTCGAATAAAGAGTTTTAGTCTTTTAACTTTTAAAAAAAGAATTTAAGAAAAAGTAAATTATTTTATATTTATTTTTCAACTTTTAAAAGATTTATTTTTTTCGAAGAAGATTTTTTCCAAAAAAGGTAAGTTTTAAAACAAAAAATCTTGTATTTTTTTGGGTAAAAAACTTTTTTCGGAAAATAAAAAAGTGAAACTCTATTAGAAAAAATTTTGGAAGTTTTAAAAAAAATACTCATTTCAAAAATTTTAATGTTTTTTAAAAAAACTTAAGTGCAAAAATCATTATGGGTTGTAAAATGACTAAAACACCTCTAAGGTGACAAACAGTTCCATATAATTGTTGTGTCCAACAAAGCTATTAGATTATTTTAACAACTCTTGGCAATTAAAAAAACTTTATGAATCAGCTTTTATTTAAAAGCTACTTGTTAAAAAATAAAAAGCTAACGGCTCCATAAAATTGTTGTGCCAAACAAAGCTATTAAATTGTTTTTTTTAACAAAAAAGCAAAAAGCTCTAAAAAAAAGCTGCAAAACAGCTCTTACCAAACATAGCCTTAAAAACAAAGTCCTAAGAGCGAGAGGATGCTAGAGAGGAAACCTTGCTCCCTTTTGGCCACACTGCCACCTTAAAGTCACCTTATACCAAAGTGACCAAACAAACTCACAAAAATACCCCTCACCCATAACATACACCATCTTCTCCACTTACCACCAACCCCTCACTCATGACTTCCCTACTTTTTCTTTCTATCTCCTTCATCGAAACATGGCAAGCAACCTGAGAATAGCGGGCGGTGTCGTGGCAAGAACCGGCAAGCACCAACTCTCCACCACACCCCTTCCTCTAACTTCAATGACGTAAAATTAAAACTGAACACAATGCCATGTCAAATTATATAACACTTGATATTATTAACTTATTATCACCACCTTACAAGCATGTAGTCCTCACCTCAACTACATAGAAATTTAAAGATTACACAAGCCAACCCCAAAACTACTGATTTTGTTCTATTCAACTCTAATAGAACTTCGATATACTTGTCAGGCCTAAGTATGAAGCCAAACAGAACTCCCACTTCCTTACCCTGTAGACAGCTGACTTAATGGTCCTAAGTAATTTTCTTTTATCTTTTAGGTTGTCAAATTTGGTCACTTAAGAGTTACAACATATGGGGGTGTGAGATGAATTTATCATTTCATAGGACATGTTGACAAAAAAAGGAAAATGTAAAACCCGCATGCTTTTATCATTAACAGTACACTACGTAAACATATGAACCTATTAAAACTTACTAATTATGTCACGTACACGAATCACGAATATTAAATCCAGAAATTACGTACGTGTTATTACACGATAATTATTACGTACGTGTTAATACACGACAATTATTACTATAATGAATAAATCACGAGTATATAATCACGAACATTTAACATGATAATCGCGTATATTAATTAGACGCGAGGAGTAATTACGTATATTAATTACGTACGGTAAGTAACTACGTATGTCATTATTATTATTACGTATATTTAATTAACACGACAAGTAATTACGTACATAATGTTTACGTTTAACACGTATAATGATAACTATGAAAATTCACGACACTTAAACCACGAATACACGTAATATTTAACATTTCGCGGAATAACTAAAATATAAGGGGTGTGGCGTTGGGCTGGCGTCCAAAAAGAAGGGAAGTGGGCTCAAGGCCTACTTGGGGCTCCAAACCGTGTGAAAATAATAAAAGACGGGGAGGGTTTGTTTATTTTTGGACTAGTCATAAAACCCTAGACAAAAAAAAAGAGGCAACGATCATTTTTCTTCTCTAAGGGGGGGGGGGGGAGCTGTCGTCGTTTGCATCAACAAGAAAACCAAAACAACAGTGGATTAATTAAGAACAAGGGTGGTGTCGTGATCTCGATTCCTAAACACGTAAGATAGGTAACCTTTTATCCGTTTGTTTCATTATGTTGTTACAAAAACCCTAGTCTATGAACCTGTTACTAAAAACGAATCAAAAGCATGTTAAAAACAAGAAATTAAATCAAGATTAATAGGGGTTATGTTCGGGGCTGTTTGTCACAGAAAATCGAGAGCAATAGCTCTCGGTGGGGATTGCTGAACAGTCAGGGGCTGATTATTTGGGCCAGCCGCAAGCCAATAGCCCCACAGGGGCGCGTTTGGCATACCAGTGGCAGCAGCAGGTGTTGGAAATACGTTTTTACGTATTTAGAAATATTCGGTCACTCCGACAATATATTAAGTAGTAGCTCGTAGTCTAGATATCTTTTAATATATCAAACAAGGAAAGGCCTAGTCCATGTTATGTATGGACGGCCCAAATGTAAGCCCAAGCCCATCTTATGGGCTTGGTATATAAACCTCTCCTTAGATGGAGAGGGTGTGGTTTTTTATAATTTTACACATAGTAATCTTTCATTTCTCTCTCTACAAGTGTGTGAACCCGCACTTCATGAAATGGGACCCAGTAACATTAGTTTTGGTATTGTCCCAAATAACCCTACTTCATCATCATTCACACCACCTTCTAGGAATGAATGTGATACGTTGTTTCAACCGTTCTTTGATGAATTCTTTACTCCTCCAAGTATTGTTGCTCCAGAACCTGAGGTAATAGCTCCGGTTACCGAAGTTGTCGCTCCAGCAACCGAAGCACAATCAGATATGTCTGCACCTACAATTGGTCAAGATATACCTTCAACGAGTAATTCTCAACCAACTAACGAATCAACTACTCATGTCATGCCTATTGATGATGAAGAGGATGATGATGATCACGATTTGGAATTCGCTCAAATGCGTGAACTTCCATTCTTTGGTGTACCTATTCCCGACCCTAATCAAGTCGGGTCGTCCACCTCAGAGGAAGCTCCTACCACGGTTTACTCCAATCCACGGATTCGTGAACATAACAGTAAGTGGACCAAGGACCATCCTATAGATTCTATTATTGCTAACACTAATCGTCTGGTATCCACACGAAGTCAGTTACAAGAAAATGCAATGTTTTGTCATTTTGATGCTTTTCTCACTAAAGTTGAACCTAAGACATGGCAAGAAGCTTTTACTCAATGTTGTTGGATAGAAGCTATGCAAGAAGAACTTAATGAATTTATACGTCTTGAAGTATGGGAACTTGTCCCATGCCCGGATCAAGTGCAGTTACTCACTTTGAAATGGGTTTACAAGGTGAAACTCGACGTGTTAGGCGGAATATTGAAGAACAAAGCTCGACTAGTAGCTCGTGGATACAAGCAATTATTGGGCATCGACTTTATGGAATCATTTGCACCTGTTGCCCGTTTGGAAGCTATTAGACTATTCCTTGCTTATGCAACCCACATGAATATGATCGTCTATCAGATTGATGTGAAGACGGCATTTCTCAATGGTGAAATCAAGGAAGAGGTCTATGTTCAACAGCCGGATGGTTTTGTGAATCCTAAATATCCTAACCACGTGTACAAGCTTAAGAAGGCTCTCTATGGGTTGAAGCAAGCTCCACGCGCATGGTATGATCTATTGTCACAATTCCTCATTACGCAAAGTTTCGCTAAAGGCAAGGTGGATCCCACGCTTTTTATTCAGAAACGAGGTAAAGATATGATTATGGTACAAATATATGTTGATGATATTATATTTGCTGCCTCGACCCAAACCTTATCGGACGAGTTTGGGACACTCATGTCTTCCAAGTTTAAGATGTCAATGATGGGAAAGGTATCATTCTTCTTAGGACTTCAGATATCTCAAAGTCCCAGAGGCATCTTTATCATTCAATCCAAGTATGCCCTTAAATCTCTTAAGAAATATAAGATGGGATCTTGTGACCCCGTGGATACTTCAATGGTGGAACGAACTAAGCTCGATGCAGATCCACATGGAGTTGTCGTTGATCCGACACTTTATCGTGGAATGATCGGTACCCACAGCTAGTCGACCTGATCTTCAGTTTGCTATATGCATGTGTGCTCGGTATCAAACTAGGCCTACTGAGTTACACTTAGCTACTGTTAAACGGATCTTTCGATATCTTAAAGGAACCATTAATCGGGGACTTTGGTATTCGAATGACTCTTCTATTTCATTAATGGCATATGCAGATGCGGATCACGCGGGTTGTCAAGACACAAGGCGTAGCACGAGTGGAACTTTGCAACTACTCGGAGATCGACTAATCAGTTGGGCATCTAAAAGGCAGAAAAGCGCTGCAATTTCAAGTACGGAAGCAGAATACATAGCTATGTCCGGTTGCTGTGCTCACATTCTTTGGATGAGATCGCAATTAACCGACTATGGTTTAGGTTTTAACAAAATTCCGATGTACTGTGACAACAAGAGTGCAATTGCCTTATGCTGCAACAACGTTCAATTCTCCCGGTCGAAGCACATTGACATTCGCTACCACTTCATCAAGGAGCAAGTGGAAAATGGAGTTGATCGAGCTTTACTTTGTCCGATCTGAGTATCAGTTGGTGGATATTTTCACGAAGGCTTTAGATCGCGCTCGAATAGAATTTTTGGCCGACAAGCTAGGAATGAGAACTTTCTCGCCTGAGACTCTAAAGGAACTGGCTGATGAAGCGAAAGAATAGTGGTGGTAAACTATTCTCCGTATCCTTGGTGATCATCTATATATATATTGTTTATACTTTTATCCACAAAAGCAAAATACAAAAATATAAAACCATATAAAAACCATAAAAATTGAAAAATTCAGAAAAATCCAAAAATATTTTTACTTTATTTTTCAAAGGCATGTCTTTTGGTACGATAATATTTACGGCCTTAGAAATGTTGATTAATATCGACACGGCGCCATAAATAGAGTTCGTACAAAAGTTGTAAATATTTCATAAAACATGCTCATATGGCTTGTAGGTATTTCAGACTGCAACCCGTTTTTCATATTAAAGTCAAGTATTTCTTATGAAAACTTTGGCTCACAACGGGAATTAATTTTCTCGGACAAGGTTTACTTTAAAACCTTGTAAGGGATCAAGTTTACTTTATAACTTGGTCTAACACAAATTTATGTACGCTTCAGTGCATTTATTTGTTAAAACAAGAGAAGTCTTGTTTTTATGAAGTTATCATCTCTACAACCATCGCCAGCTACAATTGGTATCTACATACTCGACGATGCGACTACTCAACCGGCGACTACAGCTCTTTCAATAGAACACGGGTCAACAATTGAGGGGAGCAATTGTCAAGCATTCAGAATCTTTGATGCCGAACGTGCCAAGTTCACTAATTGGTGTCAAGACTACAATACCAATCGTACATGTGGTGTCAAGAGATGACTTTAGACGTGACGAGGCGACCAACATTTGCCGACAAGAACCATTTGATCTTATCATATGATGTTCTCATCAATCAGGTCCAACCTTGTCAATTTTTTCTAATATGGTGAATATGTGATCATGTTACAAATCGGTATCATATCTCATACATTTGGTATCATGAAGATAAAACGGACTTGCATTTTTCTTCCCAAAACCTTTGTTAAAACTTCATTAAATCAGTTGATATTAAAAACATCGATTGGGTTAATATTTTTCATATAGGGTAGAAAATGTGATTTAATATGGGAAATTATCACAAATGGTTTGACTTAATGTGTTGGCTCATCCCGACATATGCGAAATGTTTTCGAATATCGTGGCATATGTTAAGGGGGAGCAAAATGGGTTTGCTATACCAAAATGGATTTTAATAGTGACATATACTTACCCTAAACCTATTTATTTCACGACGATGAAGATTGTGGTGACATAAGGATGGTAGGATAGGTTAAGTCCAATGATTCTTCTTAAACCGGAGGAATCTTCCCAAGGACATTCCATAGCTAGAAATAGTAGTCCTTAGGAAAAATGGGGAGAGATTGTGAACGTAGCTGAATGCCGACCAAGTACTTAAGTTAGCACTGGAACAATCACAACAAGGTGCTAGTTATGACGTATTGGTAAGCATTGAAGGGGTTGAAGAATGAAAAAGAATTGTAAAGATAAAGGGTGTAAAGAAAGAAGCCCTCCTTACAACTTAGGCAGAAACCGGGTCAACACATACGCTATTGAGATCATTTTAATGATGGTCGATATTGAAGATAGACATCATGAACCCAGTGATGCAATGCACAACCCATCCCAGCTAACTCAGATATCTCTCAAAAGGTATTTGTTTTAATCACACGGAGACAACGCATTATCTATCGATTTATTCACTCCGAATAAATAGGTATTGAAATGGTGGCACTCCTCTCCAGCCTCCGATCACTAAAATCTAAAATGTACGATCGAGTCTAGAGCCATTTGAGATCATCAAATATCTCATTAGGACACATTTCCATATTTCCTTACTTCATCACAAACTGTGAAAAGTAAGAAAGATCTTAAGAGTCCTACGCAAAATCTTCATGATCTTGCCTGAACATCCGAGTAATACGAAAGTATTTACAATGAAGATGGAAATCCTTCTTGAGCGAATATCAAAAAGCTCATGGTAGGTGACTTGTGCGATTCTTTATGAATCAAGCTTGTGATAACTGGAAAGCAACAGTGTTTTAATTCTTAACTGAATTTAAACACGTTCCAGACCTCTACGCAATATCTAAGTGATCTTGCCAGAACACTCAGAGTGATACCTTAGTGTTCACAGTGATGAGTGAAAATCCTTCTAGTGTTAACCTTAAACAGCACTTGGTAGGTAACTTGCAAGATTCAATATGAATCAAGCTCGTGACAACCGGAAAGCAACGATGGTGCGATTCTTTAATGAATCAAACTTGTTCCAGGAATCAGAATTGACGGCTTCAATCATGCGGATAATTTTATCCAAATGATTCACTCTTTACGTTCGCAGTCAGCTTTGGACGGTCGAGTAAAGAGAACGGGTTTACCCGCGAAATCTTGTCAAGGAGATTTTTAATTAAATCTACCTGCCACAAGTACGAGATTTTATATCGTCCAACGGTTTTCACCGACCGGAGGTAAAATGCTACCGAATTAGAATGAAATGTTCAAAGCCATTTTGTTCGTGTCTACTTATGTTGCGGCATTTGAAGACGGTGGCGTTGCGGAATCCGAGAAGAAGTCGTCCCCGCATGCTTATACTTTATGCACTTAATACCTCATCTAATTCAAGAAAGCCTTAAAGTTAAGTCTTCCGCTGTATCGAACTCTAAAGCTTTCAAGAATTATGAAGGTATAAGTATGTGGGACATGAAGTCACGAAGAGGCGAAGATCACAAGTGATGGATGCACAAGATCAAGGCAAGAGATTAATGCTCAAGATTGATATCAAAGATCACATCAGCATGTTCACCAGAAAAGAAAAAGAAAAGAAAAACGAAGACTACGAGCTCAAGACAAGCATAGTATGCTAGGTTTATTTTATTATTGTAACTCGGGTAACACCCTTGTTTGGAGTGACCTCCATTAGGGGTAGATTGTTGGAAATACGTTTTTACGTATTTAGGAAGATTCGGTCACTCCGACAATATATTAGGTAGTAGCTCGTAGTCTAGATATCTTAAAATATATCAAACAAGGAAAGGTCTAGTCCATGTTATGTATGGACGACCCAAATGTAAGCCCAAGCCCATCTTATGGGCTTGGTATATAAACCCTCTCCTTAGATGGAGAGGGTGTGGTTTTTTATAATTTTACACATAGTAATCTTTCATTTCTCTCTCTACAAGTGTGTGAATTCCACCAAGTTTCTATCTCTTTCTCTCTAAAGCATAAGCAAGATTACATCTCCTACAGCAGAGGCTGCGTTTGGAAGACAGTGGGAACCGAGAGCTCTATGCTCTCGGTGGGAATTTGGTTCGAGCAAGGGAAAGAGACCACTGCCGGTGGGAAACCCAGGCCAGGCAGTGGCAGCAGCAACACAAAGGGGTGTTTGGCTGATGGCTTATAAAGGGGTGTTTTGCTGTCAGTTTAAAGAACAAAAGGAGGCTGTTTGGTTCGGCTTATATGTAAAACACAACACGGGCACGGGTTTTATTTTTACAAGCTAAACATTTTCTACAAGTATATTTTTCCAAGCATATTTTTACAAGGATAATAATTAAATTAAATTAATCATGACTTAAAATTAATTTAATTTAATCAAAACTTGGACTATATTTATGTTAATAAATAATACATGATTATAACAAAAGATTTAAATTAGACTAGTAATTAATTAATTATTAAAACATGACATGTAATTAATTAATTATCATGACTTAGGTTATATTAATATAAATATAAATACATGTTTTAACCTAAGTATTTTATACACTTAATTTAATTAAATCATGTTTATATTAAATTAAATCTTATAACCTATAATTTATTTAAGTTACATGTTATAAGTAATAAACTATAATATTAATCACATAACGTAGAATATTAATCAGTAAAACTTAAGCTCATCTTATTAGTTTAATAATTCAGCTTATTTCTAAATATGGAAACTTTATATTTTTAGAAACTTATCTATTTTAAGCAGATAATCTATTTATATAAACTTTCTATTTCTAGAAACTTATTTATTTTAAGCAGCTAATCTATTTTTGGAAACTTTCTATTTTTGGAAACTTTCTATTTTTGGAAACTTTCTATTTTAGAAAATTACTTATTATTACACAACAAGTATAATAATACAAGAAATACAAGTAATACTTAATCAGAATATCCAGAATACATGATAAACACAGCATAACGTTAAGATCAGTAAAACATGACATGAACATATAAAACAAGCTAAAACATGATATAGAACCAGTTACGTACACAGTAATTCGAATACTTATACACGTATATTATTTATGTAGCATTAGTGAGATCGAAGTAGGACTCTCTTCCGTTCGTCTTCTTCGTTCACTGGACATAAGGTACGGATTCTCCGTCCTTTCAGTATGGAAATTCTTTCCTTATTAGGATTTCCCCGTATGCAGCCAACTGTTTTCCCAGTATATGTTTTATATGTTTTGATTTGCTTATTTTAATTAAATGCCTAAACCATATACATGCATGACCAATTTCACCTAGTTATGGAAGTATCATAACCATAACACTAGAGGCACCAGTGTTATGACTTCATCACGGCGGAGTGATAGCTCGTGGCGTCCCTTTCAGCTTTTGGCCATATTATTATGTTATCATGTGGGGCGTATGGGTGCATCTTAGTCACATGTTTCAGTCAGGATTTCATGGTGAATGTGGTGTGTGCCTTGTATCCTTCACAAGGAGCTGATCCCTCCTACCCATTTACCATTTAATTAGATGCATCCCCTCTAATTTGCATGACGAGGTCACCCCTCCAAGTATTCATGCACGTTGTTGACCTCATGACCTATATTGGCTTTTGGTACATAAACTAATATAGATTTTCAAAAGTAACATAAGCTATGTTTTCAGAACTAAAACCAGATAACATGACAGACAACTAGGTTTTCCAGGACTTATACATTTCCGCAGCTATTAGGCTTATTTATGTTTCAGCCATTTATATTATGTCATATATCCGTGCACTGAGCGTTATGCTCAGCCGTTACTTTCATTTCCATGTCCCAAAACGGCAGGTACCCAAGGACGGACTCGAGCATTTGGAGGAAGTGCATAGGATGGAAGTTGCCATAGACTTCTTCTCCTTTTTGCCATATACTTATGCTTGTCTAGTCTTTCCTAGTTCATTTACTCTATTTATGTTTTGGGCTTATGTTTGGGAACCGATGTTTGATTCCGGTTTTCCCTATGGACATGTATGTTTTACTACATATTACCTTGCATGCTTTGATGACACGCCATAATTACGCGTAACGGTCCACTTATTAAAGTGGGGTGTTACAATTATGGTATCAGAGCCAAGGCTTCGACATGTAGGCTCTAAAACTTGACATGTGACTAGTGGGTAGTCATCAGGAGCTTCCTAAGCCAACGCTTGTTATTCCATTTATTTATGTTTTCAGCACCTTGTTGCTTTAAGCATGATGTTTTCAGCACCTTGTTGTTTAACCATGATGTTTTCATCAGTATTGCTTTTACTAATATGGACTAAACAACCGTCATCCATACTTAGTTATGTGTCCTTGTTTTATGCACGATGTTCCTTGTGAACTGTGACTATCGTGAACTAAACCCCAGTAGTTCATAATTGGTCACATAAAATTTTGTTCTGTTAAGTTTTGACAGCTGAGTTTCATTCATTTATTCCATGTATCATTGTCGCAGGTTTATTACTAAGTAACGGTTGGTACAGGACTGGCCATATCTAGCCGCATGTGCTTTTATCGAAACTTTCAACTTTGGGACCGACCCATAGGCGTCCCCTCGCCATGTCTTTTGTTTTGGGTAAACTGATCATTGGCGTTTACCCTCGCGCATATAAAGGTTTTTATAAAATGCATCATGCATCCACGCATTGTTTCATGCATAAAAAAAAATCTCATGATTTATTATAAAAAACTTTCATGTCTTTTCATAAATTACTATGTTTTTATGTCAAGTATGTTTTCATACTATCATGGTTAACTTCAGTTTCATGCTAATTATGTTATATACTCCTTCATGTTAGGTTGTTTCATGTTTCTTCATGATGATTTCGTCTTCATGTTGATTACGTTTTACGTCTCTTTTGTTGTTTATGCTTTCATGCAAGACACTGTTGGAATTCATTTAAATCCTGCTTTCATGATAATCATGGTTGGTTTTCATTAATCGTGCTTTGAGGAAAATTATCGTTGAAATTCGTTTAATCACACGTTAGCGTTTCTCTATGCGACCAGAATAAGGTATATACTGGCATTGTCAGGTTATCATGATGGTCTTTCTAACCGTTGAACCAATTATTTTCCTTTAAAATCATGTCAGATGATTGACCCCATACCGATCATTTCATGTGCATTCCATGTGTACTCCAAGTATCGTATCCTATGTGCGTATTCCACTTGCTGATACTCTACAAATTGCTGATGCCGCTCATAGCTTGGAGATGTTACTAAGGGTTGATGTTGCGGATTTTAGAGACGCTACGAGATGCTGATGTTGTTCACAACCTGGAGATCTTACAAAACGAACACAAAGGCGTTAGATCTAAGCGATCGGACGAGAAGATGCTTCACCACCATACGATTTTCATCACTCAATGTCCCTAATTTTTAGTTACATGTCACACGTCATTCAGTTGTCGTTTCAGTCATATGAGTGAGAGCCGGTACCAGCCGGCCACTCAGCTGTATAGTTACATGAATCACAGTCATGAGAATGACCGTCATGGAACTGACAGACAAGACGATAGTAACCATTGTTGTGACAGCAACTATCCTAGCAATCGCAACAGAAGTTCCGGCCACGGACGTGATCAGAAATACAAAGGATTAGTAGTCCAACCGATCCGCCAATTCTGGCATAATAACCTAATATTTGTAGTTCTATTTGTTTCACATCTCGAGACACATGTCAAAGACACCAGTCAAGACACATGTCATGTTTATATTTCCCAAGACACGAGTCAAGACACATGACTCACGTCTAATTCTGGAACATCCCTAAAAAAAATCAGGGTACCCTCCAAAGGGTATATCCATTTTGCGGTGCCATGTATTAATCAGTCCACAAGAATTTCAGTTCCATCACCGGCGTATCAGTGAGACCTGTCACGTTTGCTCGGTGACACTTTCATTCCTTGTACCCATATTTCATATATTCATGACTATGAAGGACCCATTCGTAGCATCCATATATACGAAGATTTTCCTTCAGCCTAATGATAAGATCCAAGCTGCTAACGCATTACCTCGGACAGATACGAGTTGAATTTAATCCTAATTATGGACTACGAGCAGCACACCCTGCTACGATTCATGATTTTGTACAGAAATGTTCAGGCTCCTGAATACATTCGGCATGGTTTTCCATCAGGAAAATATGTACAAATTATCTATGCTTTCCAAGCACGTGCTTTATTAGCCATGACTGCTAAAATTTTCTAGCTGTCAGTTAAGACACGACCACTGAAGTTCCTTTTACGCATAACCAGCCGATTATACCAAAATCTTCCATACATTCCAGAAGAACCTTCAAGAGAAGGACGGTAACATGAGATTATGTGTCGACTACCGTCGATTTAAAATAAATCACCATCCATAACCGGTATTCTCCTCCACGTATTGACAACATGTCCAATCGACTTTAGGGTGTTAATCACGTTTCCAAGATCGGACTGATGATCATGCTGCCAACAGTGACGAGAGAAAGAGCAGAACATTTCCATGACTGCTATTCGTACACGACTCGGTCATGCTACATTCGTGATTTTGTATTAGTCTTATAAATGCTCCAGTAGCATTATAGACTTAATAAATTGAGTTTCCATGAACTCATAAACAAATTCATCAGTGTTTTCATCGAGAACAACCTGATTTTTTTTTCTCTAGGTCTAGAGAAGAGCAGCAAGACCATATTTGCACTATGTTGCAGAAAATCCTACGCTAAGAGAAGTCAAATTTCGGAGACTTATAGTTCCGCAAATTCTATGTATCAAGTTTCTACGAAGCAAGATATAGTTACGTTCATATCTAAGTACCTGACATACCAACAGGATAAGATAGAACACCAACTGACTAGGATGTTTTCCATCATCGGAAAAAGGTGAACAAAAATGGGACAAGATCTCCATGGATTTTGGTTACCAGATTAACGCAAACTCGGAAGAAGCATGGTGTTATCTGGTTATTGTCAACAGTTTGGCCAAGTCTGCAGAATCCTTACATCCGCAAGGATTTCAGAACCAGCAGATTGATCGGACGTGTTAGGCTCATCCGATCACTTGGTAATCCCTCAGCTATCGGGCCAGACGAAGGTTCACATTTGTGCTCCTTATTTACGTTCACGTCTTTGTTCAAATTTTACGACTTGCTTTCACACTCACGTTCATGACACTATTCACGTTCATGATTGTCTCCTGGCTTACGATTTCGTTTATTTTCGTTATGGGAAGTTTGCAAGAGCTTGAGAGACCAGACCCAAGTTTAGTATAACTCTCTGTTCTCAGACAGACTTTTCACGTCACATTCCACGTCTCACCTTATAGCGTTCAGCGTTACCTCCTTAGTTATTCCACGTTCACGATATGTTCACATGTCATGTTCATTCCACGTTTCTCATATCACGTTCACGATATGTTACACGTATCATTGATCACCATATGTTTTCTCTTATTACACTCACCATATCTCCACGTATCACGTTCACAATTGTTCACGCATCACGTTCACAATTGTTCACGTACTACGTTTCAGTATGTCTCGCGCATCATCGCTAAGTTACTATTATTAGTTAGTTTGGGTTATTTTGCATCATAACATTTCGGTCACCCTTGCACGTTAATTGTTATTCCCTCGATCGAATTCAAGGGATCTATCTTACGTGGATAACCATGAACTTTTACGTATTTTCAAGTCAAGGTCATGCAGACCAAGATTTATCATATGTGTCAAAATCTTGTGGAAGAACCATTCCGAGAAGGAAGCCACTTGGAAACGAAGGAGTCCATCCGGATTTTATCCTCTCATCCTTCCATAATTCAGTTATATTCTTTCTAGGCACGTCACGTCCCACGTCCATTTTCTTTCAGTTTACGTTATCTATAATTCGGAGACGAATTATTCTTTTTAGGGGGGAAGAGTTGTAAAACCCGCATGCTTTTACCATGAACAGTACACTACGTAAACATATGAACCTATTAAAACTTACTAATTATGTCACGTACACGTACACGAATATTGAATCCAGAAATTACGTACGTGTTATTACACAATAATTATTACGTACGTGTTAATACACGACAATTATTACTATAATGAATAAATCACGAGTATATAATAACGAACATTTAACATGATAATCGCGTATATTAATTAGACGCGACGAGTAATTACGTATATTAATTACGTACGGTAAGTAAATACGTATGTTATTATTATTATTACGTATATTTAATTAATACGACAAGTAATTACGTACATAATGTTTACGTTTAACACGTATAATGATAACTATGAAAATTCACGACACTTAAACCACGAATACACGTCATATTTAACATGTCGCGGAAATAACTAAAATATAAGGGGTGTGGCGTTGGGCTGGCGTCCAAAAAGAAGGGAAG
>JANFOE010002239.1:0-66698 GCA_025667525.1 Glebionis coronaria
GATTAAAAATGGTAAGGAGGTACTTGAGCTAAAGGATTTGATACTAATCTATGGATTTCAGGTTGTCGAACTAAAAAAGAAGCAAGAGGCGCAAGTACATACTTGGATTCACAACAACGAAGAAACGCTGACATGAATATGAAAGGAATGAGATTGACGAATGGTAGTTGGTTATCAGTAAGTACGTATTTTGTACCTAAGTTTACAGCCATGAGATACATTCACTATGGTGCTGTAGTTAGTGTGGTAACAAGATTACCTTATTATGCTCATACTTCAGCTAAACTTACACATTTAATAAAAGTCAAATCTAAACAAAGAGTCAACAAACAATGTGTGAATATATATCATGTGTCGTGTTAACAAGAAAACATTAATACAATAGTGTGCTTATCTCATCTAGTAGATATAAAAGACCCAGCAAACGAGATGTACTATAATTGAAAACATAGCAGCAAACATGCAAACCACAACTGTTGTAAATTTGAAGTTTACACAGCCTGAAATGTAATTAGTGGAATTTACATTTCCAGAAGAACATAGATTTCATGCAAACTCCAAGATATAATAATAACTAGAATACAGAAAATAGGAAGTATAAACAAGCCCACTGCTACGCCAACCAACTCACACGAAACAAAGTATGAGAAATATGTCGTTATGCCTTAAGAAAGTAACCATTAGATCAGTCGTTGACCATCAAGACATATGACCAACGTGATTGGTCTAGCCATGAGAACCAACTGATTAGCCATACCTAGCCTTTGATGGTATTATTCCTGTCTCTTCCCATAATCTTTAACACTGAGATTAGTATTAGTTTTTCTTCTATGGTGAAAAATTAAAAACTTGGAAGAACAAACCCGGTTCTGTAATATAAGATATCTAATATGTGTGTGTTGGATTTCTACTTTAAGATTTTTGTTCTGTTTGTTAACTCGATTTTATAGTGTTGAAGGTTTCGGGTGTGTTGAAGGTATCGAGTGTGTTGAAGGATCATCCAACGTTGGAATCAACTATCCACAACAGCAAATCTTAAGGTTGGATATATTGCTTCTGGTGGACATCATGACAATATTATTGGCATGTTTGGTACGAATCAGGTTGCTACTATGCGTGTCAGTTTAGGAATTGTGCGTGTATTCACTATTATGGAACAAAAAATAAAGATGATATAATTATGTAAGACAAAAACATCATTTTTTATTGTCTAATATTTGTTTAAGTCATTAGTGATGAACATAACAAATACTGCTTTACAAATGGCTTTTGATAGCTTTTTCTAGCCAGTGAGACGAAAGTGTTATTGGATGACGACTTATCTTTTGCAGCTAAATTTTTGAGTATGTGCTACATATTACAAGCAAACGCTGATATTTAATCCACACTGGGATTCATCATGACTTTGTTCTTCCCCTCCATGTTGCGTACGCATTTCAGGTGGGACTTCTTTCTTCGAAAATAATAATAGGTCAATGATAAGAAGTCAAAAAGCCACATCATATTGTCCTAGAAGTATACATTATTACTGGTGGTTGGCAACCCAGTAAATAGTCACTTTATCTAAAAGGAAGCTATTTATTAATGTAATTCAATTTTTTGTGTTAAATTTTTGTGAAAATCTGTCCATTGAATGATAGTTCAACTTTTGTTCAAAAAAAGAATGATAGTTCAACTTGACCCGTGACCAGTGCTTCCCCTAGGTTTATGTTGCTCATCGTAAGTTGTATTTCAATTTGAAGCCATATACAAATCCACCAGTAGGTTTATTTGGGTTCAAATATTGTGGGTCAATTTGAGCCATATACAACCGCTAAGAGTGAACTATTTACATTTTTAAAGGGAGCTGAGAGCATGAACTATTTACATGGATAATCTTCACCAAAAAAAAGATAATTACATGGTTAAACACATTTAGAACAGGATATAGATGTTAGGGTATTTGTAACAAATATGTGTGCTCATTTAAAAATAATTAGATTATTGGGATATTGGGCTAGATGAGTTCTATACGTGACTATTATTGCCATGTTTGTACTGGTAGTTATTAATTTGAGATCAAGATACAATTTAAATCAATATCTTCTAATTAGAAACTTAGAACATGATGCCATGTAGGATATAGCTGCAATACTTTTGAGCATATACGCAAGAATATGTCTTCTCATGCTCAAATATTTACACCCCTCTCGAATTAATACATGGTGAAAATATAGAGCTTGGTCGTGGTACAGGTAGTCAAGATGAACGAAGGGCCGAGTAAGGCAAAGTGTGAGCTTTTATTTATGCCTCGCATGTTTTTAAGTAAGGGTGTCAATAATTCAACCCCAACCTGACTCGGAGTATATTAGGGTCGGGTTACTCAGGTTCATTTTCTAACTCAGGTCAATCGGTTCAACTCAACTAACTCGAATTTAAATTTGGGTAGGGTATCGGGTATGAAAACTTTTCCTAACTCGAGTTCGGGTCAATCCGATTGAGATTTTGTTTTTATTATTTTTTATTTTTTTAATAATTTTTTTTTATAATTTATATTTATAAAGAGTGAAAAAATGAAATCTTTTAAATACTACCCAAATTCGAGTTGACCCGAATCCGACTTGGACTCGACCCGACTTGGATCCTACCCAAATTGACCCGAACCCAAGTAACTTGCTTTTAACTAGGGCCAGGTTCGAGTAACTAGGCCCAAAAGAGCAAGTGTCTTTGCTAAACGTGTTACAACATCAAGTGTCGATCTTGCAAAATTATATTACTCCTAAATATAAAATTAAATATACGATCTTAAATAAAACCCTTCATCCCTTATTCAAAACTTAACCTTCTGAGTAATAAAAAACCCTATTTGATGATGTGGTGGAATATACGATAGGTTTGCTTAATTTCAAATTTGATAAATTTTGCAGTCTTCTAATGCTTTTTGTAGTTTTGATCCAGTAATCCTTAATATTGATTGTAATTTGCTATCACAGTTGATCTGCAGCTCGTGAATGAGATAATTTGCTATGAAGCTGTCATCACTCAGCCAATTAATTGGACTCAAGAAAGTGTCTGAGTGTATTGAGAGGTAATTTCTAATTTTGCGTTTATTAAGTTTCAATCTTAGATGTTTATTTTTTTGGACAATCAAATCCTAATTTACTTTAATAATTTAGTGGGAATGAGATAATTGGTGATCCTAGGGTATGAAAAACTGCAATTCCTAAATGGTCAAGTAATTGTTCATATCACTTTGAGGATGTATTAATTCTAAATTATTGTTAATGCACTGAAACATGTTGTATAATGCCGGTCAACACAACAAATTTAGCGTGAAGAAGTACCAACGTCCCTCAAGAACCGTAAGGTTACAAAAAAATCGCTTTCTCATCCCGTCATTACCTTTGTTAATATGTTTCTTGAAAATCTATTGATTGTGCATTCATTTTTTAAAATAACAAGTTTTTTTGGGTAAAAGGGACTTCAACCCGATAAAATAATAACAAGTTTTTTTTGTTGATAAAGTTAGATCCTTTTTTTGGTAATATGGTTATATTGCTCACTGGTGTTAAATGTAGAGGATAATTTGAGGAGCAAATATCACTGCGCTTCCGATGGACAAATTGTTTTATTCATTGATCAGATTCACACAATAGTTGGTGCAGGTCAGCAATGCCTTATGTTGCGCCACCTGCTTAATTTCTATGGATTACGCTGCTTAATTACTGTCTTTTACGTGTATAGGAACTATTAGTGGAGCAATGAATGTTTCTAATTTGTTGGAACAAATGCTCGGTTGGCGTAAACTTTGATGTATTGGAGAAATCACAGTGGGTGAGTACAGAAAGTATAACAAAAAGGATTTTTCTTCGTGGACTACGTGGTATGATTTATGGTGCTTTAGTTTCCACAATTATACTTGCTTATTGTTATTCAAATAATATTTGTCGCTTTGCTTAATTCTGTTAGTTACATAGTAAATATGTATACACGGGACCTTTGCAAACTTTTTTTCTGTGAACTATTTTGAATAAAATGCTATACAAGTTGGCAATATGTTGTTGTAGGTATGAAGATTTAGGTTTTGGAAAAGCCTATTACAGAAAACAAGAGGATGTAAACGTTTAATCAAGCTTTGTAAATCTGGGTGAAGGTGTCCAAATAACAGTGGGAATATGTTAATAACCGAATCAATATGATTGGGTTAGTTCTCTTCAGACCAAGCAACTATAACAAAATTCAAAGAACAGAAGACTGGCCTTTAGCTAAATATTTACCAGGTAAAGTATTGCCATGTTTGATGGGGCTTGGTTTCAGGCAAGAAGCTGCTGAGACCTTTTTTCTAAGCAAGAGCTGCTGAGGCCTTAGGATCCATGTATGGTTCAAGTTTTAACGTACTATTTGTGATCAATTTGTGAAAAAAAACATATTTGTAAATTTGAGTTCGATATTATTATGAATTTCTATGCTTTAGCAACAGCAGTAGTGATCAGTTTCAGTCTGTCAATGCTAATATGTATTACATGACCACGCTGGCATCCATTAAGGCTATCCGGTCACTTTACATTGGTTACATATTTACAAGACATATATTTTTTTTCCAAGCTGTTTCAGACTTTCAGGTGGGCTGTTACTTGCACACGTCCATTTGCTAAATTTGTGTAGCTCTCCTCTTAATCTGTAGTATATGGGAGAGTTGGGGATGCAACTAAAATCAAAAGCTCAAAGATTCACACAACACCACAATTGAATATCATAAAATCGCCTTTTCACCTGAATTTCATGTTTCTTTTTTTAGGGGGAAGAGATTGAAGAGAACCTTACGCTCAGACATATTATGTGTTCATGATAGCCATTATTTTCCGCAAAAATGTAACAGCTTACAGCAGTGCTATATATTACAGCATCATGATGGCATCAAGCAGCCCCACTTGATATTCAGAAATTTAAGGGTAGTTAAGAAAGTGCAGTCCCAAACGACCGTGCACTCTAAAATTTTCACCTTTACCAGTTCGCAAAAGTACCTAACCCTTAAAGGCTCTCTCCATACCAACTTCATCAATGCAACATCTAGACGTTGGTTTTTGCATATGCTTAACAATAAGTATCTTTCAATCAACAAAAGAATGTTACCTTGGTACCTTTAGAAACTACGTCTTTGTTAGCCTCAGAATATTGAGTCAAACAAGAATGTTCGGTCATAGGTTTCTATTGTAATATTTATTAGAACGTTGTAATAGATAGTTAAATAGTCGTGGTTCACTGGCTTGGATTTAAGCTACTTAAAGCCCAAAAGACAAGCCCGGTCTAAACAATATAGCCCATTATGGTTACATGTAAGCCCAGCTATATAAGACCCTTCCTAGCATGTTAGGAAGGGTGGATGATCATTAGTACTCTCATTATTCTAATCTAATATTCACCAAGTTAATCATCTCCTTCTCTCTACTTTCTATCACTACTTTCTCTCTCTTAAATTCATATCTTTTCCATCTCATTTCTTAATCTATCATCATAATAATAGGGGACAACAATTGGTATCAGAGCCATGGGGTAGATTTGTGTTTAGTTTGTGGTTATCTTTTTTGATTTCGTGTGATTTTCATCTTAAAAATCATCTCGTATCAAAAAGTTTTGTTTTTTTTTTCAAGCTTAACATATATATACAAATTGCCTACAAAGTTGTGGTAGGAATTTGTGTTTTTCATAGGAAGTTTGGTTTGATTTTCGAAAAAGTTAAAAAAAATTGAGTTCATATCCGGAATTAGAGGGTTTCACTTTTCGGTATAAGAAGGTTTTGCTATCCAGATTATTGGGGTTTTCAAATATTCCGCATAATAAAGTTTTCCGGATTAGGAGTTTGTTGTCCAAACTCCGGATAAGGGTGTGTTACCATATTCCGGATAAGCAACAGATAGTGGATTCCGGATAAGCACTAAATACGTATTGAGATAAGTAGCGTGAGATTGATTCCGCATAACGACGTGTTTGTGATTTTCCGGATAAGGTAGTTTGTAGATTATTCAGGATAAGACATATATTTGTCTATTCCTGATAAAGAGTTCACGTATTCCGGATAAAGGGAAAAACACGTATTCCGAATAAGAGGACAATCGTTGATTCCGGATAACAAATTTTGAAAATTCCGGATAAGCAGTGGGATTATAGTATTCCGGATAAAGGGAAAAACACGCATTCCGGATAAGGGGACAATCGAGTATTCCGGATAAGCCACGGAATACTAATTCCGGATAAGCCAAGGAAGACTACAAGTATTCAGGATAAGACAAAGTTCAACAATTCCGGATAAGAGGTTCATTTTCAAGGATCCGGATAAGCCAAAAAACAAAATCGTAAAATTTATTTTTTCCTAGACCATTGTTAGGCCATTTAAGCTTCGATTTCAAATTTTGGCGATGGGAAAATTTTTTCGACGAAAAATTCAAATTTTTGGACCAAAATTCAAATTTTTAGACCATTTTTAGGTTTTATTTTTGTCAAAATTTTTCACTTTGCAATAATTTTCCCTATTAGTTTTTGGCTATTTCAGACTTGATTTCAAAATTTGGTAAGACAAAATTTTCAGTTTACCGTTTTGTCGGACTAAGGAATTTATTGTCGGACTGAGAAAAAATCGGAATATTCGGAATTGCAACCACAAACCAATCAACCATATCTACTTAAGATCCAAAGTCACTTCATCAACGGAGAGAGACGATCATCATGCCAACGAGTAATGCGGTTACTGAAACTTCAGACGTGAAAGACCTCGAAATGGAACGACTACAACAACATATATGTTTCTTGAGAAAAAAATGCCATGGACGGTTTTTGAGTACTTCAAGATTCTTTTCAGCACCTTTCAAAAGTCTTGTTCGACTTACGTGAATCCACTGGCACATTCAGCAAAACATTCACTCATGCCATGGATAAACTTCAAACACTACTTGTCAACGAAAGAATCATTGCTAGTGAATGCAAGATCACTTTCACTGATCTCAAGACATCACTTGAAACGATGTTTACTTCTGACTTCATCAAGTCTTCGCTTACCAACGAGTGCTTCAAGCGATATCATGGAATGGATGCTTTATCATACAAAGATCGGATAACCCACAACATCGACTTCATTGTAACCTATGTGAATCACACAATACAGATGCAACAAAAGATTGATGACAGACTTCATATCAGTTTTAGTATCGCATCAGATATTGAGAATACAAGCTACAGATATGAGACTCCAACGCATAGTTCAGGGAATGATGACAACAGCTTTGGGAAAGACAACAGCAGCTCTGGCAAACAACACATCGACTCTGAGAATGTCATCAGCAATACACCTTCCTATGATAATGGTCCTATTTTCGATTCTGAGCCATTGGAAGAGGTACACTATGATGAATATAAGGTGTTTGCAAATGCTAATACGCATAATCATAGTGATCAAACTCAAACCATTATTCCCACATGTATGACGGAAAAGGTTGATACCAACACCATACCTGATCCATTAGACACGTGCAATAATGTGTCTGACAATGATCAACATGCAAATGAGTATGATGACGAGCAGCGTGTTCCGCTAGCCAATTTAATTGCTACTTTACAAAAAGATGTCAGTGAAAATAAAAAGAGTCAAAAGCAATTAAAGAAGGCAAACGCAACACTCACTCATAATTTTGAAGAATGCAAAGTTGCTCTAATTAAGTCTAGTGAAACTATAGATAGCTATAGAGCGGAGCTTCTTCAAAAGACCAAAGAGCTTGAGGGGTACAAGGGTAGTGCGTTAAAAAGTCAAAAGGACGAATTTAAAAACAAATATAATACAACTCTTGAGTTATTAGCCAAAGAGAAGCGTCAATATAATGTTTTCTTAATGGATGAACGTCAAAAACGTACCTTGCCAATACCAAAGTTAATGAACTTGAACAAAATCTCTCTATGAACACTACCGATTCTGCTAAAATTCTTGAGGCTTAGAAACACGAGGTAGATGCGTTAAAACAAGACTTAAAAAGTAGATATGATAAAGAAACCGAAAAAGTAACGAAACTAGAAGAACAAATCGAATTTTTGAAGAAAGTTGTTTATAAAACGCATGATTCTATTCAAACCGTAAGAATGCTAGCACCTCCGTCGATGTTTAAGGGTCAAGTTAGCTTTGCAAGTCCCGATTACCTTGCCAAAGCTCAAGATGCAAACCCGTGTCTTTATATTGATGAGACTGAAAGGACCGATCTTGATTGCATGCATGTTAGTGCCGATAGTGAAGAGAATGCCCTTTGGGATGATGATAGTCGACCACTTGTAAATAAGTAGTTTGTGAAACCATATAATTATGCTTACATGAATATTCTTTATGGTCTTTTCAACAAAAAAACTCAGAAAACCCGTGAGGAAGTGTTTTTAGAATGCAAACAAAAGAGAATTCAATTGAAGAAAGTGTTTGCCCCTAAGAAATCTAATGTTTACAAATACATGAACTACCTTCCTCTAGATGAGTCCAAAAGGAAGAGTAGGAAAACATTAGGTATTCTTAAACACCACATAGATAATGTTAAATCTATTGTTGAAAGAGATTGGGCAAAACGTGAAAATGATGAGTGGAAACGCCCGATTCCTCAAGATAGTACCTTGCTTGTGAAAGAACAACTGTTCTTCAGTTTGAGGAGTTGATTCGGACTGAAATGTATGATGATTTAAAATATGTTGAATCTATTGAGAAAAACATTGATGATCTTCAAATGGAGAAGTCTTATTTTTCAGATGAATATGATTTACTCTTGCAATAATGCGTTTCTAAAGATGTTATGTGTGCTTATTTTACATCTTGTGCTGATATTGATGAATATTCTGATGTTGCATGCAAATATATTGATAAGATCAAAGAATGTGAGCGTCTTGAAATTGAGCTTTCAAAACGTAAAGAAAATGTTGATAAAAAGGCTTTTGAGTTACTTCAACACAAAACTGATTTCCTTCAAAAACATTGTCATTCTCTTGAACTTGCTTTGCAAAAAGACGTTGGTAGTTTTCCACATGATAATAACTTGCAAAAAAAACTTTCCAAAACGTTTCGAGAAATGAATGAACAAAATTTGGAAATTAATGGGTTGAAATCTCAGTTACAAGACAAGGAAAGAGCGATAGCAGAGTTACAGAAACTCGTTGCTAAGATGGGTGGGAAAGTTGTGGAACCTAAAGTTGTGAAACTTGTTGTTCGAAAACCCAATGCCTACAAGGATCCAAAGCCGTCTATCTTTGGAAAACCGACTCCGTCCTCTAATTCTTCTCATATGAAATCTAGGTTACCCCCTAAGACTGATGTGCAACCAAGTGTTCCAAAAACATCCATATCACCCTATGTTCCTCCATTTAGAAAGCACACTGTTGCTAAACCCAACCATGTAAATGCACCTAGCACTTCTAGGACTCCTCCAAAACGTGTGACATTCACATCTACAAAAGAATCTGTAGGTTCAAATGACCTCGTTCATACCCACAACCTAGAGGATGCGAAACAAAAAAGGAAGATTAAGAAAGACAAACCCGTGTATGAAAAACCTAGTTCACCAAATCCCGCTAGAGTTCCACACTCCTAATGGTAGTCAACCAAAACCTAGGATCCCTCTTCGGTAATCTAGGAATTGGAAACCATCCATGAATAGTCGTGTTTCAAACACTACGCCTGAACGAATTGGAAAACAAAGGAATACAAGTACTTTCGTGAATCCCAAATTCCCTGTATGTCCCACTTGCAAAAAGGGCATTCACAATGGAAATCATGACCATTGCATTCTGCAATACCTTTATGAGGTCAAATCTCGTTCCATTGAACGGAGATCGAATACAGAATCCCATAAGACAACAAGGAGATACAAACCTGTCGCAAAGAAAAGCAATAACAACAAATTTGAACATGGATTAAAAAAGGACATAGTTTCTCTCCAAAGAAGTCTTCCGTTGTGCAAGAGAAAGTTTCTCTTAAATCTAGTCTTCAGTGGAAACCAACGGGTCGGATCTTCACGGAAGTTGGTCTTACGTGGATTCCAATAGAGAAGAGTGATGACACTTGCACCAGCACTAATGCTACTTGTGACAATCCGTCAATTTATGGTTGATATTTTATTCTCAAATATTATTTAAAAATATTATTTTAATGTTATATAATGAACCCACTTATTTTTGGGAAGAAATTTGGGTTTACATCTTGAAGTAGCATCGACTACGTCTAAACCGGAGGATTCTACGTTACGTGCTTACGTTTACATACACCATTTTGGTGACAGCCCGACACTTCAGGAAATAAATTTGTCCGTGAATATTATTTTGGGATTTTAAATTTGAGTTAGTTCATAAACTCACAAATTTACGAGAAGAGGTTAGGACTTACGTGAATAATTTAACGTCCTTTACGACTAAACCGGAAACCTTAGGATTACGTATTTACGTTTTTGAACTCCGTTTTTGATGAGACAATTTTTATTTAATTCGTTTTATGCCGTTGGTTCATAATTTATAAAAACATTTTTCGTAAAACGACCCGAGGGAACGCAAATCGAGGAAACTAGAATCGAGGAATACCCGTAAATTAGTGGGATGAGACAAAACAAGTTTTTTCCCACCCCACTCAAAAGGGACGGCCAAAACAAGGACAACACACATTGTGATGTGTCAAACTTGTAACTAAAAAGTGTAAACTTGTTAGCTAATGCTTAACATGTAAGCTAAACTTACAACTACACCACCAAAACAATTCAAGCTAAAACCATTTCTCCATTTTTATCCATGAAATACCACACACAACTCTCTCCTTCCTCTCTCCTTGTGCCGTCCAAAAACCACCATCAAACACCACTCTTGATCAATTTTTACCATAAAATCATATGTTATCTACACACATGATGATGCTCCTTTGAAGCCTTGAAGATTGGAGGTGATTCTAACATCCAAGGAGGTGATTTAGTGATGTCCAAGGGCTGATTTCTACAAGAAGTTTACAATTATTGGTGGTCTTGAAGATTTGTGTTGATCTATCACAAGTTTTGCCATCAAAAATCCAAGCCTTGAACATAAACTACTTAATCTTGGTGGTATAAAGATTGTTCTTCCTATCCTCTTGTTATTTTGATTATGTAATCTTGTATTTTCTTTATTTATGTATATGTATATGATGATGAATGATTATAAAAATATTATGTGGGGATTTGGTGTTGATGAACATGGGTAAAAAGATGGAAAACCACATGTAAAATGGTTAAAATCTTGCTAAATATGATGGCTGTATAAAAATAGTAAGTAACCAAATGATAAACTGGTAAAATGGCATAGTGGGATCAATTTACTGTAAGTATTAGATGTCATACACATGTGAGAGTTGGCCATGCAATGGAATCATCAAAATGAGTGAGATATGATCAAAACAAAATTAGTATACCAATATGAATAGTCTGTTTTGTAGGGACCATTAAGGATACTTAGACATGTATTGAGCAATAGCTATAACTAACTTATTTATAGAATATAATATGAAGTTTATGTCATCCAAAAATGAGCTTCTATCGCCTTATAGAACTCAAGATATGATAAAAATGGTGAAAGTGAAACTAAAAATCAGATTTTGTGAAATTAAAGTTTAATAGTATTATATAAGCACTCAAAATAATATAGTATAAAATGTGAAATTAAAATCCACTAACTTATATATTTCATTTATATAGATATGTATAAGGATAAATAAATAGAAATTATATAAAAATGTTAGTTTAAGTTTTATAAGTTTTAAAAACTATAAACATGATTTTTACGTCTTTTTGGCTAATACCGTAAAATTAACGTTTTTCGTCAATTAAAACTTAGACGATCGGACCCGTCTAATGTAAACTTTTTAAAAGTCATATACAGATATATAAGTACTTAATACAAGTAAAAAAACCCGATAAAACCCGAACTAAATAACATATGGACATTAACGGGCTAAGTTAGCATTATTGGACAAATAATCCAACTAAATGGGTTAAACACTTATAAATTTACTTATTGGGCTTAACCCACTTAGGCCCAAAATGTAAAGTATAATACTGATAATCAAAGTATAAAATAGTCTAATTTAAGGTAATGGACTTATAATAGGCTTATTGGACCTAAAACATGTAAATAGGTAAAACTAGTAAACTAGTATAAAGGTTACCAATACATAACACTAAAATGAGTAAATGAGAATGTATAAACCCACTTGATCATCATCATATATATAAAATCATCATATGCATAAATAATTGTTATTTTTATAAAGTCATTAGAGTCTAAGACAAGTATTATTTGTCTAGGTTTCCGTGATTGAAGCACGTACCGTACATCCAAATCGCTGATAACCGCTTCCCACATCAACGTGAGTTCATAGCTTCACACTCTTTTAAATGTTTTTATGAAATATTTTATAAACCCGTGAGGGAGATAACATGTTAGTTTGATAAAATAGGACACCATTTGTCCCGAATTGTTTGTTTATTGATTTGGACCCGAATGATTCTATGACCCGATGTATGATTATATGACCCGATAGATGAAATGAAATGGATTATTAAAGTTAAGTTATGTCACTAAAAGTCCCATTAGCATGAATTGTGAACTACCGGGATTTGGTAGACGCTTATGCATATAATAGTACTATTTGGGGACGATCACCCCAGTTCGCGCCTTGACGGTTGATCCCCATCGTGCCACATTGATTGGTAAGCGAATTTATGTATGAGAAGATTTACACAAGCGTGATTATTGTGACGACACGCTAATTTAGATGGGCAAATGAGTTTCGGGTTAGCTACCCGTTGTTTGTTGTAGTAAGGTAACAATGTCATGCGGCTTATAAAAATCCAAAAATAACGAAAATACTGCTTTATGCATTGAATTACGATATATTGCCTGACTAGCAATACAGGGTATTATTATTGATATTATGTTCATGTTTTGGTTTTACATAACCATATTCATATAACGATTTTTATTCAACTCTATACAACGTTATAAAACGTATTGTATGATGTTTTTAACGACAATGGTTCGTATAATGATTTTGAAGGCGAAATCCTATATTATGATTTTTGATAAAGATTTGTATAAAATGACTTTGGCTATTTTATGGCCTATTACAAAGATTTGTACAAAATGATTTTCGGTAATAATTTTATACCGATGTTATATTGATGGATTTTATTAAACTCTATGAATTAACTCGGCGTTATCGCTGACCCTTTTCTTTTAACATGTTTTATCTCAGGTACTTGAAGGTAATTCTCGGGAAGACAACAAGAATTCATGGCCCGCACTTAAATAATAATTTCCATTCAAATGCTTTGTAAAACCTGTATAAAGTACAATGACTTGGGGCCTATTTAAATTTGATATTTATGAATGGAAATGCTTTAGTATTAAACGAAGCATTTTTTAAGCGTTGTCTATGATGTGAGTGATGCGCTATCCCGTAACACCAACGAGTCTTCCGCTGTATGGAATTGTGTAAATTTGGGGGTGTTACAGTTTGGTACCAGAGCTCTCGTTATAGAGAACGGAAGATTTTTAAAACCAAGGTTTTGAATAAAACATTTCAAAATCTTTTAAATTATAAACATTTTTCACAAAATGTCTAAAAATCTTTTGACTATAACGGTGCCGAAGAATTCCTGAGTTGCCGACAAGGCCAGACTGAGAAATGTTATTTTAATATATATAAGTTGGATTATATATATATATATATATATATATATATATATATATATGTATATATATATATATATATATATATATATATATATATATATATATATATATATATATATATATATATATATATATATATATATATATATATATATATATATATATATATATATATATATATATATATATATATATATATATATATATATATATATATATATATATATATATAGAATTTAGATAAAATGGTTTAGGTGCTTAAAGTTGTTAAAATGAGAAGTAATAGAAAATGGGCAAATATCACATGTATTGATTAGTTTTGGTTCGTTTATGATTTCTTAGTTCATGTACGAGTGTTTTGGAAGTTTTAGTTCGTGTACGAGTAGCTAGTTAACAATTTTTAATAATACTAGTTTTTCGTGTATCAGTTGTGTATCATAGTTTATCAGTTATTTTGTTATATCGAATGCAACATGTGATAATGTATCACTGAATTTGCGAATAAATCATTATTTATGCTAATAATATTTTTTGAAGTAAAACTATATATCATATGTATCAGCTATAAATTTTTACGTATCAAATTTTTTAGTGTTTTTATAACAATTTTTATGTATAAGATTTATTGT
This sequence comes from Glebionis coronaria, assembly GCA_025667525.1. NCBI lineage: Eukaryota > Viridiplantae > Streptophyta > Magnoliopsida > Asterales > Asteraceae > Glebionis > Glebionis coronaria. The sequence continues at coordinate 14,331 of JANFOE010002239.1, forward strand.
TTTGTGTTTAATATTAAATAAATCACATGTTAATTGATAAAATCAATGGTTAAGATAACTTTTTATTTTAACAACTTTAAGCTACTACACTACAATAACCTAACTCTATATATATATATATATATATATATATATATATATATATATATATATATATATATATATATATATATATATATATATATATATATATATATATATATATATATATATATATATATGATGTGATTTGATTACATGATTGTTTGATGATTATTTTTATATTTATACGAGGTATTTATACGACGTAGATTGTCACAAGAAATCCTAACTTCCCTAGCAAATCAATCGAAGCTATTTCCGTAGGAATTCTAGCTATTCTAGATCTAAACCAAGTTGTGGAGATTTATGATCCCAACAAAATGGTTGATATTCGTAGGAATGTTGATATTAGTTTATTGTGATATTAAAAAAGAATCGGCGAGATTAAATCTGATATCGATTTCATGACGATCTTCCCTTATAGAGTGGAGTTTGACAAAATGTTACCACCTGGAAAGGTGTCATCTGATTCGTTGTCACCCAATTCTTAAATTTGAAATTGAAGAGGTGAAAGTTGCACTTGAGGCTGTCATTGGAGCCTTTACCCAAAAGCCTCATGCCACTGATACCTTTTCGAGAAGTCTAATTGAATGTGTGAGTCATTTCATACAAGTGACTCATTTGATAACTATTATGAAGGAGCTATAGGATTGGAAATTAAGTGTTGATCATATCGAGCTTTTATTGCCCTTTTAAGGTTTATGAATAAAGTTGAAAGTATTGGAAAATGAGGTAGGATGTTGCATTGAGTATAAGTTGGTTGAAACTTGAATAAAGTAAAATTTAACTTATATGGAATATGAGATTGTTAAGAGGAATCCGCTAAGTTCTGTGATTGAATTATAAGGTTTTAAATGATTGTTGATTCGTGTTAAGGGTTGTTCCTAGGCCATTGTCGAATCATGAGGATGCCCAATGTGCAGGAAATAAATTGAAGAAATCTTCTTCTGAATAGGGACCGATGGATCTTCCGGGACAGGTGGAACCCCCATGACTCTTGTAGATTAGTATTCATCGTGGTACCTTTTAAAAATCCCTAACTTAACTGAGATATCAGTTGGGTAGGATGTGTTCTTGGAATTGTATGACATAGTGACACAAAATGTGTTACGGTACAATTCTGACTTGTTTGTGATTAATGAAAAGACTACCATTGATAGATAAATCCTACATGTATCGATGTTATCTATCCTTTATTACTTCTTCCAAATGTTTGCATTAGTGATGCAACCATTGAACAAGTACTCATCTCGATTTAAGTTACGTTGTGGATTATTATTTTTGAGTGCCATCGAGGTCATGAACCTCATGATTAATTGGCTAAGCTCATTTCCTATTATATTGAAGTTAGTTCTTGGTGAACAACTTTTCATCACTCTTTTGCAGATCACTCATTGTTTTTATAAGATAAAACAGTATCCCTTGAGAAAAATTTAATTTTCATCACTATAAGGATTATTCAAAGTGAGACTTATGAATAATCGTTATTGAAATAAAGTTGATTATGAAACACCTTGGAAAACTTAATTGTTTCCATAACAAAGAACATCTCTGTAAATTCAATTTGATTCTTATTCAAGAATTAAGCATGAAAATATTTTTATTATAAACATGATGATAAAATTATGACGAACTGAGTATTGCATCGTTAATCTTAAAATTGTATATAGTTGCGCGCCTACATACAATTTGAAGTGACCATGCAAGGCTGATTAGTAGTCACCATGAAATTATTAATAAACACTAAATTTTCTTTGAAGTTATGAAAGATTAAATTTTATGAGATCTGCAAGAAGTGAAAATAGGGACATATTGTTAGAGACACCTACATATGTGCCCGCACCATTTATTCTTCTGAGTCGAATTTACTCATCTGTGGATATTGTCTTATTTGACAATTGACAACTCTTCCTTGTCCAATTATCTTGTAGTGAGATTCGTTAGAAAAGTATCTGATTACCGAGTATTGATACCCGATTGGATGTATCGGCGTTCGTATCATTTCTTTTTATTATATTTCATTTGAATGACCTGGGTAACGATCCGAGGAGCTTTCGAATGCGTACTCAAATTATGAAAACATGGGATATATTCATATTCATTAAATGTTTTCGTCTGTATCTGATTTGAAATTCTCTCGCATAGATTATGCGTTAACCTTACTCTTTTTAAGGTTAGTTATGTCTCCTGATATCCTTGAATTTGTGAAGGATTATGAATTATTATTAGTCTTTTGAGAAGATCACAGCTTATCAATGGTAACAAAACTGGAAAGTTGATAGTGCCAGTAGAAAGGATTAATTGATTATGACATGACGACATTGTCTTAATTGATGGGAACTCGAATAGAATTCCCCTAAATGATAAGATGTTGATTATCAAAAGTGATCTAAATAATTCTTGATGGATTACCATATCCTGCATTCAGACTTGAAATTATACCGTGAATGGTTGTGAATTAGTCATAGATATTATAATCTAGAAAGAACTTAAAGTAAATGTATTAAAAGATGTTTCTGTTATCTGAAAAATTAGGAGGTATTTGCTGATTAATTACCTAGACTTTCGCCATTAAGGCAAGTTGAAATTGGTATTGATTATATTCCTGGTGCTGCATCTGTGGCATGTGCACTGTACGTCAGCACCATCTGAATTAAAGGAATTACTGTACAACTGAGAGAGGTGTCCGAGATAGATTTTATTCTACCGAGCTCGTCATCATGAAGAGCTATGGTGTTATCATTCCTTATATTTATTAATTACCGTGAACTAAGTAAGTTGACGATTAAAATCTATATCCACTACCCAAGATGATAGATTTGTTCGATAATTTACGAGGTTCTAGCGTATGTTAAAAAAAAATTGATCCACGGCATGGTTATCATCAAATTCGCGTCCGCGAAAAAGATTATCTATTCCAATCACTACATCCAGAACTTGTAATGAACATTATGAGTTTCACGTGATGTCGTTTGAATTGACTAATATACATGTAGCATTCATTAATTTGGTGAATCACGTGTGTAGGCTGTAATTTGATAAATTCATGATTGTGATCATTAAGGACCATTTGTTTGTTTCTAAGTATAAGAAGGAGTTAATAATTATTTATAGATTGCCTTGAATTGGCCGAACAATGAAAACTTGTACCTTGAATAATTAACATGTGATTTAAGACTTAATCCTTTACATTATTTGACCGTGTGATTAATAGATAATGGAATCTATATTGACTCTTTAAAAATTTGAGCCATTTGAGACATTGGGTTTTACCAAAAAGAAAGTGCAAATATCTTTTGACAAATGTTTTATCAAAAAGAACTTTTGAGGGATTATTCCCTTATACCCAGAACATTTAACTAAACTCCTGTTTAGGGGTAAATGTTTGTGTATACCTCAAGAAAACCTAAGAGAGATTGAGGAAACTGTTTAAACCAAGACATAAAACAACAATGTTTGCTTTTCAATTAAGAATTTTTTTTACCAAAGTATAAACAAAGATTTTTCGAACATTTATGGATCTTATTAATTATTTTAATTATTTTCGATAAATCAACAAAAATCTTGTTTATTAAATTCAAATTTATTTTGAACATTCTTCTATTATTGGACGAACTGAGAAAATTTAAAACTTTTGTACGTTTACGCTAAAAAAAAATTTAATATTTATTATTTAATTACTTGTAATATTTATTGACGCTTTAAACGTCGAATTGAGCAAAACTGATAAAAATGATAGTTGAGACGAAACTAAAACCTAGAAAATATGAAGAAGGAAATTTTAAATGAATACGGTCATGATATTTATTCCATCAGGGAAGGTGAATATAACTACTGACACATAATATAGGAAGGATAAATAATTAATTAGGATGTGTTCCTTAATAATGACTGTGCAAAATAAATTGCCGAACAATTTAAAAATAACTAATGTTTGTAAGAAGGATAATATAAATAATAAAAGGGGTTCGCGGCTAATGTGAACCATTAAAATTAAGAAGCCGATGGCGTTAAATGCTTAAAATGCCACTTGTGGTTGTCTAAATATGGAGGGTTGTGAGATGTAGTTATGTTGGAATCTCGTAAGATTAAGTATTCTATTCATGCTATTTCTGATTTAGTATATTTTTATCTGAAGAAGTTGTACTGATGGCAAATTATGAAGGCATACATCGCCTCATACATTAGTAAACGTCTAACTAATGCAAAGGTCATCATCTGAATTTGATTCGATTTGGGTCATCGTCGACAGACTGACCAAATCTGCTAATATCATTCCCTTTAATGATAGACTCTCGATGGAGAAGTTGACTCTTTTGTATTTAAAGGAGTTGTGTAAACATAGTGTGCCTGTATCGATCATCTCTATCAAGATCCTCGCTTCGCATCGAATTTCTAAAGATTTGCTTAGAAGTCATTGGGAACGAACCTTGATGAGAGTACTGTTTACCATACCAAATCGAAGGGACGAGGTAAAGTAACGATACAAAATACTAGAAGTGATGTTTTATGTTTGAATGATTGACCTTTGGTAATAAACCGTATAATCATTTTCCTTTGGAGACATTATCATTGATAATTATCGTGTTAGGATCGAGATCGAATCTTGTTAGGATTTAAATATGAGAGCATCTGTAAGCAGGAGTTGGGATGAAGACACCCGACATACACCCACTGTGAGTTGGACATGTCTTTTAGGTTTAAGGTCTTCTTTGACGACAAACCTAACCTTACAAAATACTGACCCACGAGACCTGAAATGGTTGTTGAAATTAAGATCTGATTATTGACTACAAGTAGTGGGCAGGAGGTTATGTGAATATGAAGTGTAGATCTTGAAGTGCCGGATGGGTAGCGAAGTTATGCCAAAAATTTCCACCTTGGAAAAATGAATAGATGATCTGAAAGATCATGGGAAATAAGTCTTCGTTGAATGGGACCATTGAGATGATGTAAAAATTGGTTTGAAAGGCATATAAGCTGGATCTACCCTAGGACTTCAAGGGCTGCGTGAATTATGATTCGTATATCTAACTTGATAATATGTCTATCAAGTGAAATTCTAACTATTCCTTAATGAAGTTTAGATCCGCGAAAAGTTGCATTCATCAAAAACCCGTGAACATCATGGATAGAGAAAGTAAGTCAACATTAAGCCTGATCTTATTCCCGTAGTTATGTTTGATGAAACTCGTGTATTGTAATGAATTACACTTGTGAGAAAAGACCGAATGTGGAGGAAATACCCACATGGCTCTAACTCTATAAGAAGCGAGTAGTAAGATAAATATATCTTTGAGGACAAAGATCATGTTTAGGGGTAAATGCTGTGACAATCCGTCAATTTATGGTTGATATTTTATTCTCAAATACTATTTAAAAGCATTATTTTAATGTTATATTATGAACTCACTTATTTTTGGGAAGAAATTTGGGTTTACATCTTGAAATAGCATCGACTACGTTTAAACCGGAGGATTCTACGTTACGTGCTTACGTTTACATACACCATTTTGGTGACAGCCCGACACTTCAGGAAATAAATTTATCCGTGAATATTATTTTGGGATTTTAAATTTGAGTTAGTTCATAAACTCACAAATTTACGAGAAGAGATTAGGACTTACGTGAATAATTTAACGTCCTTTACGACTAAACCGAAAACCTTAGGATTACGTATTTACGTTTTTTAACTCCGTTTTTGATGAGACAATTTTTATTAAATTCGTTTTGTGCCGTTGGTTCATAATTTATAAAAACGTTTTTCGTAAAACGACCCGAGGGCATGCAAATCGAGGAAACTAGAATCGAGGAATACCCGTAAATTAGTGGGATGAGACAAAACAAGTTTTGTCCCACCCCACTCAAAAGGGACAGCCAAAACAAGGACACCACACATTGTGATGTGTCAAACTTGTAACTAACAAGTGTAAACTTGTTAGCTAATGCTTAACATGTAAGCTAAACATACAACTACACCACCAAAACCATTCAAGCTAAAACCATTTATCCATTTTCATCCATGCAATACCACACACAACTCTCTCCTTCCTCTCTCCTTGTTCCGTCCAAAAACCACCATCAAACACCACTCTTGATCAATTTTTACCATAAAATCATATGTTATCTACACACATGATGATGCTCCTTTGAAGCCTTGAAGAGTGGAGGTGATTCTAACATCTAAGGATGTGATTTAGTGATGTCCAAGGGCTGATTTCTACAAGAAGTTTACAAGTATTGGTGGTCTTGTAGATTGGTGTTGATCTATCACAAGTTTTGCCATCAAAAATCCAAGCCTTGATCATAAACTATTTAATCTTGGTGGTATAAAGATTGTTCTTCCTATCCTCTTGTTATTTTGATTATGTAATCTTGTATTTTCTTTATTTATGTATATGTATATGATGATGAATGATGATAAAAATATTATGTGGGGATTTGGTGTTGATAAACATGGGTAAAAAGATGGAAAACCAGATGTAAAATGGTTAAAATCTTGCTAAATATGATGGCTGTATAAAAACAGTAAGTAACCAAATGATAAACTGATAAAATGGCATAGTGGGATTAATTTACAGTAAGTATTAGATGTCATACACATGTGAGAGTTGTCCATGCAATGGAATTATCAAAATGAGTGAGATATGATCAAAACAAAATTAGTATACCAATCTGAATAGTCTGTTTTACAGGGACTGTTAAGGATACTTAGACATGGATTGTGTAGTAGCTATAACTAACTTATTTGTAGCACATAATATGAAGTTTATGTCATCCAAAAATGAGCTTCTATCTCCTTATAGAACTCAAAATATGATAAAATGGTGAAAGTGAAACTAAAAATCAGATTTTGTGAAATTAAAGTTTAATAGTATTATATAAGCACTCAAAATAATATAGTATAAAATGTGAAATTAAAACCTACTAACTTATATAAATATGTATAAGGATAAATAAATAGACATTATATAAAAATGGTAGTTTGGTAAGTTTTATAAGTTATAAAAACTATAAACATGATTTTTACGTCTTTTCGGCTAATACTGTAAAATTAACGTTTTTCGTCAATTAAAACATAGACGATCAGACCCGTCTAATGTAAACTTTTTAAAAGTCATATACTGATATATAAGTACTTAATACAAGTAAAAAAAACCCGATAAAACCCGAACTAAATAACATATGGACATTAACGGGCTAAGTTAGCATTATTGGACTAATAATCCAACTAAATGGGCTAAACACTTATAAATTTACTTATTGGGCTTAACCCACTTAGGCCCAACATGTAAAGTATAATACTGATAAACAAAGTATAAAATGGTCTAATTTAAGGTAATGGACATATAATAGGCTTATTGGACCTAAAACATGTAAATAGGTAAAACTAGTAAACTAGTATAAAAGTTACCAATACATAACACTAAAATGAGTAAATGAGAATGTATAAACCCACTTGATCATCATCACATATATAAAATCATCATATGTATACATAATTGTTATTTTTATAAATTCATTGGACGAGAGTCTAAGACAAGTATTATTTGTCTAGGTTTCCGTGATTGAAGCACGTACCGTACATCCAAATCTCGGATAACCGCTTTCCCACATCAACGTGAGTTCATAGCCTCACACTCTTTTAAATGTTTTTATGAAATATTTTATAAACCCGCGAGGGAAATAACATGTTAGTTTGATAATATAGGACACCATTTGTCCCGAATTGTTTGTTTATTGATTTAGACCCGAATGATTGTATGACCTGATGTATGATTATATGACCCGATAGATGAAATGAAATGGATTATTACAGTTAGGTTATGTCACTAAAAGTTACATTAACATGAATTGTGAACTACCGGGATTTGGTAGACGCTTATGCATATAATAGTACTATTTGGGGACGATCACCCCAGTTCGCGCCTTGACGGTTGATCCCCGTCGTGCCACATTGATTGGTAAGCGAATTTATGTATGAGAAGATTTACACAAGCGTGATTATTGTGACGACACGCTAATTTAGATGGGCAAATGAGTTTCGGGTTAGCTACCCGTTGTTTGTTGTAGTAAGGTAACAATGTCACGCGTTTTATAATAATCCAAAAATAACGAAAATACTGCTTTATGCATTGAATTACGATATATTGCCTGAATAGCAATACAGGGTCTTATTATTGATATTATGTTAATGTTTTGGTTTTACATAACCATATTCATATAACGATTTTTATTCAACTCTATACAACGTTATAAAACGTATTGTATGATGTTTTTAACGAAAATGGTTCGTATAATGATTTTGAAGGTGAAAGCCTATATTATGATTTTTGATAAAGATTTGTATAAAATGACTTTGGCTATTTTATGGCCTATTACAAAGATTTGTACAAAATGATTTTTGGTAATAATTTTATACCGATGTTATATTGATGGATTTTATTAAACTCTATGAATTCACTCGGCGTTATCGCTGACCCTTTTTTTTAACATGTTTTATCTCAGGTACTTGAAGGTAATTCTCGGGAAGACAACAAGAATTCATGGCCCACACTTAAATAATAATTTCCATTCAAATGCTTTGTAAAACCTGTATAAAATACAATGACTTGGGACCTATGTAAATTTGATATTTATGAATGGAAATGCTTTATTATTAAACGACGCGATTTTTAAGCGTTGTCTATGATGTGAGTGATGTGTTATCCCGTAACACCAACGAGTCTTCCGCTGTATTGAATTGTGTAAATTTAGGGGTGTTACACTACTGTTCTAGACGCTGAAAAGGAATTTGTTACTCCTAATTCTAGTATTTGTGCAAACTCTTCTTCTATGATTGTAGGTAACTCAACGGTTTCTGAACCCACTTCTCCTTCTTCAAAGGGTTCCAATTCTGTATATTCTATATCACCTTCTTTTGTTGTACAAAAATCTATTTTGGATTATTTCCGAAAAACTTGATACAACACAAAAATATAATAAAACGTACATATCCACAGAAAAACAAAACAAAAACTGGAAAATCTTTCAAAATACCAAAAATATTCTTCTCGACATGTATTTCAGTATCGATAATATGGACGTGCCTAGAAATGTCGCTCAATAACGACACGGGTGTGTACATAAAGCTCGAATGAAAGTTGTAAATATTTTTTCAAAACATGTCATTTCAATGATTTACAATTACCTCAGATTGTGACTCGTACTTCCAAGAAAGGAAAGTGGATCACAAATGATAGCTTATCCTTAACAACGGGAAAATAAATTTTCTCAGTCATGAGCTCTCATTAAAAACATTCAAAGTTTTTAAGTTCATGTAAACGACTTACAGTTAAATGTCAGACTGTAACTCGTACTTCAAATAAAGGAAAGTGTATCTTTAAAGATAAACTTATCCTAACAAATGGGTAGAGCAATCTATCACGGGTTGAGCTTGTTACAAAACATTCAACGTTTTGAGCTCAACACAATGGCTTGTAATCACTTTCAGATTGCAATCCAGAACTATATTCACGGGGGAGTGTACGATTTCGTGCTCTTACCCTTAGCAAAAGAAGTTAAATCTTCTTACACTTGAGTGGATTCGTCAAGAGATTCAAAGTCTATGAACTCAAGTTTATGCTTTAGAAAAACCTTTTCGCCAAAAAGAATTGATTTTTCAAAAAGCGTTGAACACAATTTTTTCAAGAATTTCTCAATGATTTTCAAAATCTTTCAAAAATTGTGTGTTCAACAACTCCTATCCTCAAAAGTTTAATGTGGAACATATCCTCGTAATGACGATTCTATTGGATCAATTTTTGAGGGGGAGCGTTCCAAAATTTCATGTTAAGTTTGACACATTTTTCTCCCGAAAAGTTTCAAGACTATTTTTCAAAATATATTTTTATCAAATTTGGTATCTCTAATATCAAACGATTTTATATATTAGAGACAGGGGGAAAATGTGATTAAAATGTGATCTAAAAGACTCAAGCACTCATGGTTATGATAAAAAAACCCACAACATCTTTAATTCACGACGTTATTGGTGTCAAAAGGGTGGTTAGGTTTAAGTCTTATGATCCAACCAGAACCGGAGGGATCTTCCCAGGGACAATCCAATAGATTATTAGAAGTCCTTAGGAAAGATGGAGTAGAATGTGAACGTAGCTGAATGCCGACTAAGTACTGATGCTAGCACTGGAACAATCACAACAAGGTGCTAGTAATGATGTATTGGTAAGCATTGAAGGGGTTGAATAATGAAAAAGAAATGTAAGGATAAAGGGTGTAAAGAAAGAAGCCCTCCATACAACTTAGGCAGAAACCGGGTCAACACATCATGAAGACAACTCATCATGGTCCCAGTAATGTGAAGCACAACCCTTTCCTAGCTACTCATGCTTTTCTCAAAAGAAGTTTGTTTTATTGTCACTGAGATCAACACGACTTCTATTGACTTTCTTACTCCGAGATAGTTGATATTGAATAGTTGGCATCTGCTCCTGCCTCCGACCACTAAAAGTGCACAAATCAAGTCTAGAGCTAAGAGATCAATCAAATCTCGTTAGGACATACATATGAAGATAAAGAGAGTCCTACGCTATATCCTTGTGATATTGTTAGTACACTCAGAGGGATACTACTTAGTATTCTCAATGATTAGTTGAAATCCTTCCAGTGTTAACATCAAACAGCACTGCGGTAGGTCATGTGTAAGATTCTTTATGAATTAAACATATGTAAAACTGAAAAGCAACAGTGGTTTGATTCTGTATTGATTCAAACTCGTTTCAGGTTTCTACGCAATATCTTTATGGTCTTTCCAGAACATTGAGAGTGATATTCATTAATATTCACAGTGACGAATGAAATTCCTTCTAGCGTGAACATCAAACAGCGCTACGGTAGGTGACTTGTGATATTCTTATGAATCAAACTTGTGTCAACTGGAAAGCAACAATGTTAAGATTCTTAATGAATCAAACTTGTTCCAGGAATTTGAATTGACGACTTTAATCAAGCGGATATTTATCTAATTGATTCACTCTTTATGTCTGAAGACTTGCTTTGAGACGGTCGAGTAAAGAGAACCGCTAGTACAGCCGCAAAACCCTGTCAAGGAGATTCTTAATTGAATCTACCTAATCACAGGTACGGTATTTAATATCGTATAACGGTCTTCACTAACCAGAGGTAAAACGCTACCGATTTAGGACGAATGTCAAAGCAATTCAGTCCGTGTCTATGTTTTGTCTCGAGAAGGTGGTGTCACGGTGTACTCAGCAAAGTCAAAGATTCAAAAACCACATATTCATGCCTAAAGACTTATTCAACAAATAATAGTGTGAGCGTGTGGATAAAAGACACAAGATCGCAAGATGGCAAAGACAAGTCAAGAATGATTTGAAGATCTCAAGATAAAAGACTAAGTCGAAAGATGTAACACCCCCAAAATACCACGCAACAGAATACCACATTGGGGGGGGGGGGGGCTACTAATAGAACATCACACACAATCATAGACAACGACTTCAAATGAGACGTTAAAATAATATACAATCTTGTCCAAAAAGTTTCCCATCCCAATATATATAAAATCAGAGTAGCGTTGGTCCCAAAAACCGTTACCAATCATAATACATTAAATGCTTAAAAGCAGTTTATCAATTTCAAGGGATGGAAAAGTAAACAAATATTTAGACAAGTTGGGTGGAGGCTATGTAGGAGGAAATGCAGCAATTCTTGTTTCAGAATGTTTGGGTTCTAGTTGACTTACCAGATGGAAAGACAGCAATCAATACCAAATGGATTCTCAAGAACAATAAGGATGCACGGGGAATTGTCGTAAGGAATAAAGCTAGGCTTGTCGCACAGGGCCACACTCAAATTGAGGGCATTGACTACACTGAAGTTTTTGCTCCGGTTGCAAGGATTGAGGCCATTCGTCTGTTTTTGGCTTTTGCTTCTTATGTGGGCTTTACGGTGTTTCAGATGGATGTCAAGAGTGCATTTCTCTATGGAAAAATTGATGAGGAGGTGTATGTCACTCAACCTAAGGGCTTTGTAGATCCACTTCATCCCAAGAAAGTTTACAAGGTGGTCAAGGCTCTTTATGGATTACATCAGGCTCCTAGAGCTTGGTATGAGCGACTTTCAACTTTCTTGTTAAAGAATGGCTATAGAAGAGGTACTATTGACAAAACCCTATTTCTTAGGAGGAATACCAAGGACATTATCCTTGTTCAGGTTTATGTGGACGACATTATCTTTGGTTCTACTAAGAAGGAATGGTGTGATGAGTTTGAACACTTGATGAAAGGCGAGTTTCAGATGAGTGCTATAGGAGAGCTTTCCTTCTTCCTTGGCCTACAAGTCAAGCAACAGTCAGATGGGATCTTCATCATTCAAGATAAATATGTTCATGAGATTCTTCAGAAGTTTGACATGGATCCTCTTCGACCAGCAACAACTCCTTATGAAGTTGCTAAAGTCAAACTCAAGAATGAGCCAGACCCCCCGGTCAATGTTCACATGTACAGGTCTATGATTGGCTCACTCATGTATTTGACTGCATCACGTGCGGATATCATGTTTGAAGTAAGTGCTTGTTCTAGACATCAGGTGACTCCAACGGTTTCGAACTTGATGCAATGAAGAAGATTTTCAAGTATATCAAGGCTCAACCTAAACTGGGCTTATGGTATCCTAGAGAATCACCTTTTGTTCTAGAAGCATATAGTGATAGTGACTATGCAGGTGCTAATAATGACAGAAAGTCTACTACTGGTGGTTGTCAATTTTTGGGTCACCGACTTATTTCATGGCAATGCAAGAAACAGACAATAGTAGCTACTTCATCAACAGAAGCTGAATACGTTGCTGCTGCTAGTTGTTGTGGACAGGTTTTATGGATCCAAAATCAAATGTTGGATTATGGTTTCAATTTTATGAACACCAAAATTTTTATTGACAATCAAAGTACTATCTGCATTGTGAAGAATCCTGCTTTTCATCAGCGAACAAAGCATATTGAAATTAGGCACCATTTTATACGGGATGCCAATGAGAAGAAGTTGATACAGGTTCTTAAAGTTCATACGGATGATAATGTTGCTGATTTGCTGACAAAAGCATTTGATGGTCCTCGGTTCAACCACTTAGTGGTTCACATTGGGATGGTCAATCCTTGAGGTCTAGGATTGAGGGGAGGCTAAGCCTAAGGGGAGGCTTCGTGTACATATTACTTTGCACAGACTAACATATTGGTAGATTTTAACAACATATTGCATTGGTTCTGGTGGTGTGTGTTACTCCTGGTGGAGGATTTTGCTAACTTCTGGTGGTTATATTCTTTTATGACTGGCTTCTGGTCCTCATTGGTTAGCTTCTAGTCATTATTGGTTGGCTTCTGGTGGTTAAAAATCCTTCTTTGTCAAGTGATGATTGGCATCTGGTACTGGTATGGGACACTGTTCATTCTTATTGACTTTTATTGACCACATTTTGCTTCTAGTACTGACCATTGTTCGCTTTGACTTTTAGTCAACGCTTCTAATTCTGGTATTTACACTCTTATTTAACTTTGGTAAATTGGAATTTGGAAATTATGTTAAAAGGGGCAAGTGGTTACTATGTAATAATTGTCTAATTTGAAAGGGAAACCCCCCATTAATAAGGGTCAATGAACAGTTACTACCTTCATTATTTATGGTCAATTAACCCCCCTTGACTCATTCATTCCACTCATAACACACACACAACCGATCCTACTCTCTCAACCCTAACCAAAATCATCTTCCATTCAATTAATCAAGATCCATGGCTGCCCTGGTATACCAACATGATCACAACAAGGTCGCCTATCTAGGAGATGGTCCACATCGTGATGATTTTACTGACATTCTGGACTTCATTGAGGCTTAGAATCTAAGGTATGCTTTTACTGTATGTCCCACTATTTATGATAATGTCATTCGTCAGTTTTGGGCATCTACTCGTCTTGTGGTTGTGGTTGGTCGTCCACGTGAACTCCATGCTACCATAGATGGACGTTCATACGTTGTGTCTGAGGCTTCTATTCGATCTTCCCTTCATCTTCAAGATGAAGTTGGTGTTGTGTCCATCCCCAATTCGGAGGTGTTGGAGGGGATGGCTGCTATAGGGTACAATCATGGGGGAAGTTTAACTTCCAGAAGGATAGGTTTTCCCCCCAATGGAAGCTTCTGGTGCATTTTTTGATTCATTGTTTAAGTCCCAAGTCTGGGAGTTAGGATGCTTTCCCTACTCCTTTGGCTACTGGTCTCATTTGCTTAGCCCAGGGTAGGGTATTTAATTTCTCTCGTTATTTGTTTGAGGGGATGGTGAGTAATCTATCTAGTGCTGGTTCTAGGAAAAAGTTTCTGATGTATCCTAGGTTTTTACAACAAATATTGGTTTGCATTCCTCGTGATAGGACTGAACATGTGCCTTCTAAGCTTACTGCCAAAGTGTATTATAATATGGTCCATGGGTTTAGCGGGGAGTGGAGGCCCCTTTCTGAGGCCATGTTGGGGCTGGCTCAGGGTCCTCCTGATGTTGTTGTTTCTCCGGTTGAACAAGCAGAGGAGGAACCTCAACTTGATGATGACCCTATGGAGGAGGAGGCTCCTGCTGGTGGTGCTTCTCATGTGGTTGAGGAGGTGGTGGTTGACAGACCATCCACTTCTAAGGCTGGTCCTTCTTCGGTACCACATAAGTCTCCTTTTGTGGAGACTCCCCCTCCTAGTCCTGCTCAACACTCTTCTGATAAGCCTTTTGGTGCTAGTACTCCTAATGTTGGCCCGTCTGCTACTTCGGGCTCCAATGACGCCTTTCCTAACCCAAGTCCTCTTGGTGGGCAGGCGGAGGATCCTATTACACTTATTTCGTTACTTGATCTTATGCACAGGTATCATGCGCGGATTCTTTCCTTGGAAGCTGATTTAAATCAACAGCGGAAACTTACTAGGGAGTTTGTTCTTCCTATAGCTGATCGCATCAAAGCTTTGGAGACTCGGCAAAGACGACGAAAGAAGCATGTGGTTCATTCTGATTCTGATGAGGAAGTTAAGGATCGTGTTGAGGATGGTTTGACCTTGTTGGCAAAGGCTGCCTTTGCTGATAAATTGTATGATGATTTGCCGGTTCCTCCGACTTCCTCCAGTGTTCCTTCTCCTGATGCTATTCCCACTCCTATGGATGGTGCTTCTGGTCCTACTGCTGGTTCCAATGCTGGTCTATCCCATGATTCAAAGGGGAAGGCCCCAATGACTGATGCTCCCTCACCACCTCGCAAGCGTACATATAGACAGCTTGAGGAGGATAGGTTAGGTGAGGAGGCTGCTCAACGGATGCAAGCCGAAATTGATGAAGCTGCTCGGGCTGAGGAGGAAGCGCTTCAACAGCAGAGACGTGAACAAGTCCAGCATGATGTAATGCATTGGAATGATAGTGATTGGATGCAGGTGTTGACTATTCTTACCAGGGATTATTCCCAGTTCACTGATCTTCTGGGTGCGGATGTGGATGAGCATAACTGTATTCCAAGAGCCATGGTGTTTATGCGCAAGCATCAGTTGGCACTTGCTGCACAGCTTTGTGAGAAGCGTAAGAACAGACCATTGTCGCGAACTGAGGAGCGAAAGCAGATGCAGCGATATGTGAAGTATCAGTCGGCTGCTTATTTCCAAGCTGGTTGGAAGTGGGACAGGGTTCGGGCTTTGTCTTTTGATGAACTTAAAGCACTATATGAAAGAATGGTCAAGCATCAAAGCACCCCAATTCCAGAACGATTTATCTACCGTCCTTCTCCTCGTGTGGTGACCACTTCTTCACCTGTTGTTACTACTGGTCCTACATCTGATCCTACTCCTGGTTCTGCTGTTATTCCCTCGGTTTTTGTTGCTTCTACAGTTGGTACCACCACTACTCCTTTGGTTGCTCCTCTGGTTTCTTCTTCAGGTCCTGCTACCACCACCACACATGCTACCACCACCACCTTTGCTACCACAACCACCACAACTGCTACACCTGATATGGCATCACCATCACCACCAGTTCCTGGTTCTCAACCTATTCCTTCATCTAGTGCAGCTCCTGTTGATCCCTTGGGTGGGCAAACTCTTGATTCTACTTCTCCTGCTCCCACTACTGCTGCTCAGGTAAAGGTAAAGGTTGAACCCTCTCCTAGTGATCCCACACCTCGACGTTCGCTTCGCCAGAAATCGGCTCGACGTGTTAGACATGGCAAGACGGTCCCCTATGAGAAGCGTGATCCTGAAAATTTGATTGATGCAGCTTCTGAGAGTGATTCTGATTTGCCTTTGGGAAATGGTTATATTACTGGTTGGACGGTTGCGCGTTCCACGACTCTTCCTGGTTCGGTATCTCATCGAATTACTCTTAGTGATGGGTCTGTGAGGTTAGCTTCGGGTCTGCAGGGTATTTTGTCTTGGGCTGATCGTAAGGATCTTATGGCTTTATATGGGTTTGTGGATACCGGCATGCCTGTTTATCCCATGGCTGTGTCTTCCTGGCCTGGTCTGCGAGTATGGGCTGATCTTAAGATGATGCTTGATGCACCTTCTCATGCTCCTGTTTCTGGTGTCTGGAAGGATCAGATGCAATGGGTTATTCAGCGATGGAAGTTATATGCGGGATGTGGTGTGCATATGTTGGAGTTGGAATCTGGTCATATGGTCTTCATGCTCACAGACGTGGATTATCCTTTGACGATTGCTTCGATGGAGGCTATGTTGGCTTGTCACTTGCAAATTTCAAATGCTCCATCAGGGAATGAGTCCTCTATGGCAACTGCGTTGGTGGAAGGGATCCAGGCTCGTTTGAAAGCGGATAAGAAGGCTGCTTCTGGTCTCTGATTTGGTTGGTTTGTAAGTGTTTTTGTTTTGTGTTTTTGATCCTTTGTTCATATTATCATTCTTTTCACCAATATGTAAAGTGATTGGTGAATTTCATTCTTTATAGTTAAGAAAAAACTTAAAAAAAAATATAAATATATATATACATCCTGGATTTTATACTTGTGAATATAATACCATTTGTTGATTCACACTTTGGGTTCTGGTTGCTGAATTGTCCTTGTGCTGGTTACTGATTTCATCTGGTGTTGGACTTGGTCCTCACAACAAATGGTCCTCAACTCACCATGTCTAATCGACAAGAAAGAGTTGATTCACCTTGAGGGTACGGCTCCTGGTGCGATTCTCAAATCCGTTGATGGTTGCCAGGTTACCCAAAACTAGATGGTTTTCACTTGCCATGGTCCTAGACTGAAAAGTGGCTAATCCAAGGGGGTACGGCTCTTGGTAAAGATTTTATCAAATCCGTTGATAGCTGTAATAGCTTGCTTAAAGCTATCGGGTTTTCAACTCACCGATGCTTCATTGCTAAGAGTTGGCGAGTCCAGAGGGGTACGGCTTCTGGTAAAGACATATCAAATCCGTTGACGGCTGTGATGGTTTGCCTAAAATCATCAGGGTACTCCCACTCACCATTGATTCACGTTCTAAGAGTTGGGATGGGTTCTAGTCTCCCAGGGTGATGCTTATTCCACCAGAAAGACTGGCTAGCCCAAGAGCGAGCAACTAGTTGGTAAAGGCTCATCAAATCTGCTCATGTTGATGTAAAGATTCAACACGATGCTGATTTGTTTCAAGCTTTAGAGAAGATTCTAGTGTTTCATGTTACGGCGGTTCTTCTGTTTCTTATCTTGCTGATGCTGCTATAATTTTTGTTGATTCAATCCTCGAGCTTTATTGCACGTTTTCCAGGAAACTTGAACTCAACAGGTCAAATTCAAGTTTAGGGGAGGATTGTTAGGACCATTGGAATTATTAAATGTAATAGGTAGACTAGGAGGTATGTAGTTCCTCCTGGTCCTAGTAAAGATAATGGTGGTCTCCAAGTACCACCAGATACAAACATGCATGGTCCTTCAGGCGCTGACAAAGGCAAATCTAGCGCTGACAAGACCAATTCAGACGTTGATAGTTCAGACGTTGACAACAACAGTTCAAGCGTTGTTAGCCCAAGCGCTGACAAACAAGGTTCAGGCGTTGACAACACTTCTGCACATCTTTTCTCTTCCATTTTTGAACAAGGTGAACCTTCTAATATATATGAAGAGGTTCATCCTCATGTTGATGAAAGAGAGACCGATGAAGAAGATATTGGCAACATGGAAAATTAAGTTGAGGACACCAGACTTTTTAAAGGAGGAGTTCTCACTTCCACTATGAAGAATCACCCCACTTCTCAAATCATTGGTGATATTATGACTCCAGTTCAGACTAGAAGATCTCATCAAGGTCTTGGTGGGTTTATTGCCAATATACACAAGTAGGTTGATACCCCTCTTGTGCAAGCATGTTTGTTTTCCTGTTTTCTGTCACAACAGGAACCCAAGAAAATATTTGATGCTCTCAAAGAGCCAAGTTGGGTGGAAGCAATGCAGGATGAGCTTCACCAATTTGCAATTCATGATGTTTGGGAGCTGGTTCATTGTCCCAGATATGTCAGACCTATAGGGACAAGATGGGTTCTAAGAAACAAGAGAGATGAAAGAGGCATTGTGGTCAGAAACAAGGCAAGGTTAGTGGCTCAGGGATATACACAAGAGGAGGGGATAGACTATGAGGAAGTCTTTGCACCAGTTGCAAGGATTGAAGCTATAAGGATCTTTCTAGCCTATGCATCCTACATGGGCTTCACTGTCTATCAAATGGATGTCAAGAGTGCCTTCCTCTATGGAACTATTGTTGAGGAGGTATATGTGATGCAGCCTCCAAGTTTTGAGGATCCAGAGAATCCAGATAAAGTGTATAGAGTCAAGAAGGCTATGTATGGACTTCATCAATCCCCAAGAGCATGGTATGGTACTTTGTCTACCTATTTGGTTGACAATGGATTCAAAAGGGGCACCATAGATCAGACACTATTTACAAAGAAGAAAGGCAAGGATGTGTTGCTTGTCCAGGTCTATGTTGATGACATCATTTTTGGGTCTACTGATCCAAAGATGAGTAAGGATTTCTCCAAGCTTATGACAGACAAATTCAAGATGAGTGCTATGAGGGAGATGAACTTCTTTCTTGGTTTACAAGTTCAGCAGAAAGAAGATGGTATCTTCATCTCCCAGGATAAATATGTGGCTGAGATCTTGAAGAAGTTTGGCTTTTCTCCACATGAAAAGAGGGCTACTACTCCTATGGATAGAGAACACCCTTGGGGAAAGATTGGAGATGGGAAAGATGTTGATGTCAGGCACTATAGATCCATGATTGGATCCTTGATGTATCTTACAGCCTCCAGACCTGACATCATGTTTGCTGTGTGTGCTTGTGCACGCCATCAAGTGACTCCCAAAGAATGTCACCTTTATGCTGTGAAAAGGATCTTTAGGTACCTAAGATGCTATCCTAGTCTTGGTTTGTGGTACCCAAAGGATTCACCATTGGAGCTGATTGCATATTCAGATAGTGACTATGGAGGTGATAAGTTTGATAGAAAATCCACAACTGGTGGATGTCAGTTTCTTGGGAGTAGGTTGATATCTTGGCAATGCAAGAAATAAACAGTGGTGGCTAATTCTACAACTGAAGCTGAGTATGTGGCTGCAGCTGCTTGTTGTGGACAAGTTTTGTTGATTCAGAACCAGCTGTTGGACTATGGGTATAATTTCATGCATACCAAGATATTTGTTGACAATAACAGCACTTTATGCATCATTAAGAATCCTGTACATCATTCTAAAACTAAACACATAGAAATTAGACACCATTTTATAAGAAATTGTTTTGAAAAAGGTTTAATACAACCAGATAGGGTTGACACTGAGGAAAATGTGTCAGATTTACTAACTAAACCTTTTGATGCTGGGAGGTTTCAATACTTGGTAACAAGTATTGGAATGATCAATCTCACATAATATGTGTTTTGGAGTCTTTTTGTAAAAGTATGTACAGGATGATGCATTGTTATTAGTCTTATTGATGATTTAGATTTTCCACTATATTTTTCTAATGCTGACAAAGGTTGCTTGAACGCTGATAAGTGTTTTTGTAACGTTGTCAGCAATATAATTGTCTAACGCTGACAAAGCTTCCCTCAACGCTGTCATATGTTATCGGGGCGTTGTCAGCAACAATGTTAGTTTTGTGGTTTTCAATCTAAATGTGCAGATGGTGTTAGCAGTATACCATTGGATACAGAGTTGCTTATGGATCAATGGAGAAGCATTTGGACAAGTTTTTATTTATGGATGATGGTTGGAATTTTTAATTCCTATCTTGACATAAATGTTTATGTTCATGCATGTTTTTAGCAACTTATGTATCATAGTTTAAGGGGAGGTTTTAGGAACCTTTAAGATGTTTGGGTATCCATATGATACTCTTATCACAATTCTAGATTGTGTCCACATGTAAGTATGAGTTAGTTTTACTAAATCATGAGGCACTATAGCATGCAAAGTTGATATACTATGCATACTGCCAAGACATTTTTGGCCTAGAATTGGTTGTGGTCTGTTGGGAGAATTGGGAATAATTTTGTTATGGAATTTACCTGGGAGTAACAAGGATTTAATAAGGTAACTTGGTTGTTAAGAGTTTTGGTTAGCAAGGGACACTAGAGGACTGTTATGTCTATCTTGCTTAAGCAAGTGTGCATAACTGGACAGTGTTTGCCGCCCTATAATAATTATCAGCTTTTTGGTTATCTTCTCTAGGATAAATTACTTTGTTAAGGTCATTTTTCATTTTTAAACATTTTTATTTTTGGACGCTGACAAGTATTTTTCCAAGCGTTGTTGTGACCAATTTAGACGCTGACATGGCTATAGGCAAACGTTGACAAGATTTTAGCCGTTGGGCGTTGATAGGTTATTTTTGACCGTTGACACTCAATGGGACCTACCCAGTTGTTACTTTTTGACATATTTTTAGGCCGTAATTTTGGGAGCAGATAACTTCATTTAATGCATGAGATAAAATTATTCTTTTTCAATATTTTCATGATTGTGTTTTTGAAAAGACTTGCCTATTTTTGGGCCAATCACATGCATTTTCTTCTCCTATAAATTTGGCTCCTATTTTTAAACAGGGTATCTATAATTCTTGTCTAACACAATTTTCTCTTATCAACTTCATCTTCATCAATCAATTTTAACAGCTTTCAACAATGGCACCAAAGTTTAAACCATCAGAATTGGAATTGGGGTTCAGAAGCCAACACAACATGATCGCGTATCTTGAAGCTGATGATACTCTATTTCCCCAATACACACAAATGGTGGCGTATTTGAACACATCTCCTCTTAGGTATGCTCTTTCTCATGCACCAATCATTCCTGTCACACATATTAAACAGTTTTGGAACACTGTTAGTTCCTCAACAGTTAATAGAGTGACTACATTGACTTCTATTATTCATGGGAGACCTTGGGTGGTTACTGAGGCTTTGGTACGCCAAGCCTTGCATCTTGATGATGCTGATGGTATAGCCACCCTTCCCATTAGTGAAATAGAACAAGGACTACGGGCTTTGGGTTATCATTTTCCTGATGAAGGAACTTTAAACAAGTATCATAAACAGGAGTTTCCCCCAGCCTGGAAGTACCTCATACATGTCCTACTTCAATGTTTGAGTCCCAAATGCACTGCACACAATGAGATCAATAGATCTATTGCTAGTGCTATTGTATGTATTGCAACTGGGCAAAAATTTAATTATTCAGAAATTATTTTTGAGGGCATGTGTAAAAATAAGGGGAACAAAATGACTTTAGCTTATCCCCGATTTTTACAAATGGTTTTTGATGTTCAAGGATACTGCACAAGGGATCATAATGATTTTTATGAGATCCCTGTGCAAAAGAAAGCTATTTTTATGAAGATGAACTCACCCCCCCCCCCCCCCCCCCCCCCCCCCATCGTGACCTACCCTTAACCCAAGCTATGCTTGCTGTCATTGCAGCAGCTCAACCCCAACCAGACCCCCAACCACAAATTGACCCAATACCTGAACCATTACCTTCACCTAAACATATGCAAATTGACAAAGAACCCTTCAACGCTGACACGTAAAATGTTGGCGTTGATGTGCCTATTTCTAACGTTGACACACAACCTTCACAAACCCAAACACCCCTTAACCAACCCACATCCACCCAATCCACATCATCTTCTACACCCCCTGAATATAGGTTGATGAAACGCCAAAGGACTACTGGAGTGTTCTCCTCTGGTGGTCCTAGCCATGTAGAAGAGAGAACCACCACCACAAGTGTGGCTGGTGATATGGATGAGGCTGGGACTATTGGTTCTGGCTTAGAAGCTGGCCAAGGCAGTCCCACCATCATTAAGTCCTCATCCATGCCCAATGAATCTGACTTGGGAGGTTAAATTCCCATTTTAGAAGAGGGCAGATTGGAACCAATGACCCTAATTGAATTGACGGCAGTCTGCATGAGCTTGCAAAAGCAAAATGCAGACTTAGTACAAGTTGTCAGCTCACAAGGCCTTGAACTCAAGCAATTGAGGGAGAGGATTGTTGTTTTGGAGACTGCAAGTGCAAGGAGAGGTATGGAGGAATCTTCCAAAGGGGAGGAAGATCCAATAAATGTGAGTGATAAGGGCAGCCATGATGGTCAATCTTTGGATGTTGCTGAGGCCCTTACAAGTTTGAAGAAACAAACAGGTTTTGATACGTCCTTAGTCTCTCCTACCAACTTGAATTTATCATTTACAGTCATGTTGGAGGAGATTGCAAAAGGCGCTGAGGCAGGAAATTTGGGCGTTGACAAGGAAAATTTGGACGCTGACAGAAATATTTTGGGCGCTGATAGAACAAAATTGGGCGTTGACAGACCTGCACATGAGTGTGATGTATCCCAGTCATCATCCATCATCAAGGAGGTTTCTTCACAGGTATCACCATCTACCTTACCAACAATTGCTCCATTAGATAAGGGTAAGGGTATTATGGTAGAAGAGGTTGTTC
Source organism: Glebionis coronaria (assembly GCA_025667525.1). Classification (NCBI taxonomy): domain Eukaryota; kingdom Viridiplantae; phylum Streptophyta; class Magnoliopsida; order Asterales; family Asteraceae; genus Glebionis; species Glebionis coronaria. The sequence goes on from JANFOE010002239.1 coordinate 37,437, forward strand.
CAAAGGATGCAGCTCAAGTTGAGTTTGATAGAAGGTTGGCTGCACAAATCATGGAACAAGACAGAAAGGAGGTGAAAGAGTCACCATTTGTTGTTACTTCAGAAGAAGGAAGTGATGGAGCTAGCTCAGACTCAAGTGTTATGATTATAGAACCAGAAAGACTTGAGTATGAAGATGAGTTGGCCAAGGAGAAATTGAGAGAATTGAAATTGCAGGTTGACTTTGATATGCCAGAGGTGGTTCAAATGTATAATGCTTGGGAAGAAAGATGTATGGAGAATCCACACTTGACCACTTCAGATCAGATATGGGTTTTAGAGATTCTCCTCAGAGTTCAAAAGGATTGCTAGGTAATTTTGAAACACAAGGCAAGCAATATTCTCTCAGAGTTGAAAAGGGATAGAAGGGAGCTATACTGCATGTTGCTCAGATGTCATGGAATAGGATGGACTTATCAGAAGTTGAGGGCATTGACATTTGATGAGTTGGAATGCAAGGCTTATCCCATTTGGGTGAGAGTGCAGGAAGCAAACACTCTCAGACTTCTTTCTGATGAAAGAAAAGAAGAACTTGCAGAAGAAATGGAGCTCAAGAAAGCAATGTTTGTTCCCAGACCAGTGAAAAAGGGAATTTCTCTTGAGTTTCCCAAAGATATGGATCCACTATATCCAAGTGAAGCTGTCATAAGAAAGAGCCTCAAGCTCTCACCATTAGAAGCTTCAGATATGGTGCAAGTGTTACCACTAGATCCCAGAAACCCAATTGTGAGTTATGAAGAAGATGAATGTGGGTTTTGGAAAATTGGCAGGTATGGCAAAGAGGTACACACTTTTACCACTCTCATATCTTTGTTTGCAAGTTGTGATAGAGAAGACTTGGTAGACATTTGGAGGTTGCTAGAGACCAAGTATGAGGCTGATGCACCAACTTCAGCTAATGGAATAAAACTGTGGTCCACATTCAAGAGAATGTGTGGACCAAAAGATGAGGATCCTACTATTTGGAAGGAACTTGAAGATGACCTCAGTGGTCTTCAATGGAGATTATATTCAGCTGCTGGTGTTTACCATTTGAGTTCTACAAAGTTTGCTGAGTATGTACTTGTGGATGGTCAGTATTTCATATCCAAGGATATCTTGGAGAAGATGAAGAACACTCAGCTGGAAATTGATTATTCAAGTGACGTGGCAAAAGACTTGATCAGATTTATTTATTACCAATATGAGAAGGTTTGCAAGATTCCTCCTAGTCCTTAATGCTTATTCAGAAACTTGATCATAAGAGTGGATATCAAGTTTAGGGGAGGATTGTTGGGAATAAATTAAGTCCAGATCACTTGAGCGCTGACAAGAGTAAAACAAGCGTTGACAGGAGCAAAACAAGCGCTGACAGCTCAAGCGTTGACAAGACAAAGTCAAGCGTTGATACATTGAAGACAAGCACTGATGGGAAGATATACTCTACGCGTTTATTGTATTCTAGATTACTTCTAGTAAAGATAGGAACAGCAATGTATTTTCTATATTTATCTTTACCTAGAATAGCTGATACGTAGATTATTGTACAAGGCTTCTTATGTCTATAAAAGAATACCTTTAGGTTAATGTTTCATATAAGTTTTCATTCGTAAACTACTTTCATTGTAAGCAAGTTTGATATCATTAATCAAAGTGAAAGTTTGTTTATATCATTGTGTGTTCTTGTTAAGTGTTAATTCCACATAACACTTAGATTATCATAAGCATATACAAAGGTTTCTCTAAGTGTATTACTTGATCTAATCTCGTATACATAAAGCTAAGTCAATCTAAGTTTGGGATCAACAACATGCTCCGCTGCTATCCATCTTGATTACTTGAAATACATGTGTAAAATCATCAACACAAAGGTTGAGCAAGTCTATAGGTTTTACAAATCATTTGAACACAAGCAAAGATTATAAGTTTGTGGCATGCTTAACAAGCATCGAATAATAATTTGCATCAACAATAATAATTGTATATAGCATAAATTGCATTAAGCTCATGGAACTGAGCCCTTAGACACTCCGTTAGGTCTAATAAGACAAGAGATTTATTAATTTTCGTTACCTCCAGATTATTGGTACATTGCCGTATACCTGACTTCTCAATACAATATGCTCAAACAGTGTGGAGGTCGGGCCTAAGCTTCTATGAAAAGTCCACACAAACTGAACGGGGGCGGCTTCCCCCATAGATCTATTAATTGTACTAGCGGTTAACCCATCATAGGTTAATTAACGGTCCATAATTGAGGCTTTAACAAAGGCAATCACCTAATGTAATTTAAAGGTAACCATGGGTCCATTCATAGAGGGACAACCATACCATAAAAGACTTGTGTTCCAAGTTTATGAAAAACATGTATTCCCCCTCGCGGGTTTAAAAACCATTTACAAAATAGTGTAAAAGCGAGGCTATAGACTTACCTTAGATGGGATACGAAGCTAGTAGTAGTAGTGATCGCCGAAGTGAAGATGCCTCCCAAATATATACACATCAAAAGCCGTCACCTAACAAATAAGGTGGGCGCTTAGCCACATACTTAAGTAATTCAAAACATACTTAATATAATAAAATCATCGATTCAAAATAGTATGAACATAGCCATGACCAATCAATGCAAGTGATTCCTTCTAACTCCATGACAAGTACTAGCTTTCCAAGACTAGCACCTTCGATATTGATCCATCTCAAGATGCCAAATCAATACGGTTCAAGTACCCTAAATGGGTCTCCAATCTCAGAATGCACACTCATACATAAGACTTATATCCTTTTAAAACTTGGAGAAGCTAATAGATTAGCCTCTCGTCTTAAACTATGACGCGAGGTTAAGTACCTCCCAGAAATACTCAGCCGGTACTTACCAAAAGTACACGCTGTTTTACCATACCTAAACAACTCTGTTTTCGACGAAACTTGGTGACAAACTCATTTATAATCTGTAGAAGACTCAGTTTAAATTTCATCAAATCATTCACATTTTAGAACCACCTGCTCGATACATCTTTAGACATTAAAAACCAGACAGTTTTGCACATTTGCATCGTAAACCCATTTTGACCTTGTTAAACATTTCCATTTACAAAATCGCCACTTGAATTTGAAAATAGACTCAAAATGCTAAGTTTAGAACCTAACAACAGACTTTGATCAGTTTTAAAACTCAACTTATAGTCCCCGAGATTCGATCCAAATATTGACAACACTTTCGTATTGTGTCAATACTCGTCTCCCGGTACACGAATATTCAAACTAGCATAACTTTTGACTCGTTAGGAGTTAAAAGCTTTATCTTATATCGAAATGAGCGTCTCGACGACTACTACAACAATATCTAATAATATCAAACTTTATCCAACGTTTACTGTATGAAAAACGGCCTTAAACCTACTGATGTAAATCACCTTTTTAAAAATCATATCAACAACCATTTTGGCCTATTTTTAGCATGATCAACACCTCAAATATGCTATTAATCATTCCTAATATCTCATATCATTCCTAAATCACTTGCATGGTTAATACTTTCAAAACCCACTACACAAATCATACATGCAACACTTTTAAAATCAAATATAATAATAATAACACATTACTACAACACCACAATGGATCAAACACCATTGTTCTTCACTAAAAATATTTGAAAACTAAAAGTACTTGCATGTTAATAAAAATCATACCATAAGAATCACCATTGAATTTTAAACATGGGTCTTGTTTTAGTTTCTTAAGATTCAAGCTCAAAATTGTGATCAAAGGGGTGTTTGTTGTGTGTAGGTGACGGCACAAAAGAAAAGGGGAGGAGAGAAGAAAACTTTTTGCATGTGTGTTTATTTTTGAGATTTATATATGGTGGGTGGAGGGTAGATTTTGCAATTGGTGCATTCTTGTGGACCAAAGTGTGAATATTAGTTAAAAAGCGGGAAATGACATCCAGTCAATTTTATAAATATTTACGAGAGTCGGGTTTTGTCCAAGGTTCATAAAAATATAAATCTCGTTTGTTAAATCGTTCGTTTTAATAATTAAACGCATACAAAATGAAATAATAAAGTTCGACTCGACTTAATACGTAATGAAATAAAAATTTCAAAAATATTAAATATCAAAATAATCGATATCAAAATATAATATTTGAGCATCCATTGGCATCGCGATCACTATTATTACTCTTCAATAGTCACAACAGTTAATTATAGTCACACATTATCGGTTTCAACTAAAACCGTCAAAAATAATAATACTCATTATTACTTAGAAATTACAAATCCGTTATATAATTAGGATAAAATAATGACGTCAAGTTCGGGTTATTACATCCTCATCACCTTAATGGAGCGACGTCCCGGCGCTCACCTCGCCTCATATTCGTACTGCGTTCCACTAGGAAAAATAAGGGAACTTTCTTCTAAAGAAGCTGTCACGATCCCACTTGAATTTCGATCCATGATCTCCACTGATTCTTCTCACAAAACACAACTTGTCGTCAAGTTGTATCTCACCAAAAGGATGAATAAATCCTTATCCACCAATCACTCCTTCAAGCTCCACACATGAAAATTTTATGAATTACACGAAGCTTATTCTACGACAAGAACGAATGACGGGACTTTCGAGTAAGTCCAGTCAAAAGGAAGGTTTCAAATTAACGGATATCCATTGGCCGGATAGCCATGGACACACATAATAAAGAACTGACAAGAAAAACATTTTCGTCATCAAAGGGTGCTCACACGCGGATCCTTACTCAAAAGATAATACGAAGACACCATCTCACTTTCGCCAAAGCGCATTCAAAGACTCAATAAACAACGTCGTTGAAATTCAAAAAGATATTACATAATATGTGTTGTACATGATCGGACGTCATCGAATGATGCCGTCTCAAGTTCTCATAACTTACGATCATTAGAGTAGATCACACACCATATAATTACATAAAAAGAAAAGGTCGAACATAAACATCCAATATAGATCTCCACCATTGATCATCGAGAAACCTTGAACGAACCCTTGATAATACAATTCAACTTCTAAAGCCTTCTCATGTGTGGTGTCAGCTACAGCATACTCCTCGAGTGATATCGAATTTATTAATTCCAATCATTAAGAAATTCGGTCCATTGGCGAAGATTCACAACATATCGGGCTTATCAACAGCTTCTGCTCCAATGCTCAACATACCAAATGTGTCCCACTAACTTCTGTTCCAGTGTTCATCATATAAAGGCATCCTTCTACTTCATCATTCATCATATAGAGGTGTCTTGATAGTTTCTACTTCAGTGCTGAAGGTGATGCATCATCTTCCTTGTTTAGTTCGTCATACTAGCCCCAAGAGTTTCGTCATCAAAAAAAGTCTTCGGTTACCCTTCGATAATAGCAAGTAGAATTACAAAATCTTCACATCCATGATGAGTTTCCGTTGATAAATTGATCCTCAGTCAATCCACAAGTACATGCATAAATCTTGGTGATGGTTAAACAAGTCGCCTATTCTCAGAACGGTCAACGGTTCTTAATAATCTGCTTATAAAGCTCGCGATTATCAAGACACATTAGAAGTGGTCCATAGAAGTAACTCATAACTCGAGAGAAGTCCAACGGGTTACTCGTACATAAAAGATAATCGACGATAATAATAATGACAACGAAACTGAACGATTCTTACCAACGAAATACGATTCGAAGGAAGACGTACGCACACCAAACATCCACAAATCGAGCCCGACATACTTGGGTCCACTCATTTATAACTCCTTGTCTACATCAAAAGGCGTCCCCTTTCATGTATACAAGAGTTTATAAATTTACGGTTCGGGAACTTATAACTTTCTTGTTCAAATGAAAAGGTGTCCCAATCCAATTCAACAAAATAATTATAAGTCAACCTACTCAAGTATTACTACCTCTCAACATGATATCATATCAAAATACCATAGTAAATACAAGGTGTCAATAAACTTATGTCATGATTTCAGTATTTAAACGTCACATTCTATCTGAATAAGGAAAACACGACAATCTAAGGTCCAGTAGTTTAAAATTTTCTTATTCAAATGTCCTAATCCATTTAAATGAGACAACCTTAAACGACTCTTAGTTGGGCGAGTTAAAATCTATATATCTAAATGTCCCATTCCATTTAGATACACAGTAATAAGTCACTCAACCGAATGACTACTACGAGCATATCATTGTTGTACCCAAACTATATATATTTGATTAAGATATATATATCTTAAGTCCAACATTGGCACCTCCTTTTCGCCAATAAAACGTGGTCATATAAAAATAAATCACACGTCGCATTACATAGAAGATGTCGACTCGGATAAATGATTCTTCAAAATCATAAGGAGTATCGAAAACACGAACATCGCATTTATCAATTACGTTTCAAAAGAAGATGTCCAAAAATGGCACATCACGATACGATGATAACAATCGAACTTAAACAAGTCGATATGCGAAAGATTACGAAACCATATATACATACTCAAAGTATTAAATGAGTTTCATACTCATATTCAGATAACATAATCATCAATATCGGTGATTGGCAGTGAAACCAATTCCGATACAAAACCGTATTATAAAATGTACGAAAATCATTCAAGGAACAGTGCTTCGCGTGCAATGCCTTTAAATACCATAGTATATGCATACATATACATACTACCATTCTTACATACACATAGGTTCACATTATCACAATCAATAAAAAGTAATACAAGAATAGCCTTACCGAAGCCATGCGGAGTAGTTGCGTGCTTAAAATCTTTTAAAACATATCAAAAGTTATAGTTTAGGACATTTTCAAAATCGACCTAGTTCTCTATAACTTGTGGCTCTGATTACCAATTTGTAATACCCCCAAATTACCACGCAGCGGAATACCACATTAGGGCGCTACTAATAGCACATCGCACACAATCATAGACAAAGACTTCAAATGAGACGTTAAAATAATATACAATCTTGTCCAAAAAGTTTCCCATCCCAATATATATAAAATCAGAGTAGCGTTGGTCCCAAAAACCGTTACAAATCACAATACATTAAATGCTTAAAAGCAGTTTATCAATTTCAAGGGATGGAAAAGTAAACAAAGATTTAGACAAGTAAGCACCAACTTCCTCCTCACATGCTCCGCTGCTATCCATCTTGATTACCTGAAATACATGTGTAAAATCATCAACACAAAGGTTGAGCAAGTTAATAGGTTTTACAAATCATTTGAACACAAGCAAAGATTATATGTTTGTGGCGTGCTTAACAAGCATCGAATAATAATTTGCATCAACAATTATAATTGTATATAGCATAAATTGCATTAAGCTCATGGAACCGAGCCCTTAGACACTCCGTTAGGTCTAATAAGACAAGAGATTTATTAATTTTCGTTACCTCCATATTATTGGTACATTGCCGTATACCTGACTTCTCAATACAATATGCTCAAACAATGTAGAGGTCGGGCCTAAGCTTCTGTGACAAGTCCACACAAACTGAACCGGGGCGGCTTCCGCCATAGATCTATTAATTTTACTAGTGGTTAACCCATCATAGGTTAATTAACGGTCCATAATTGAGGCTTTAACAAAGGAAATCACCTAATGCAATAAAGGCAACCACGGGTCCATTCATAGAGGGACAAGCATACCATAAAAGACTTGTGTTCCAAGTTTATGAAAAACATGTATCCCCCTCGCGGGTTTAAAAACCATTTTTAAAATAGTGTAAAAGAGAGGCTATAGACTTACCTTAGATGGGATACGAAGCTAGTAGTAGTAGTGATCGCCGAAGTGAAGATGCCTCCCAAGTATATACACATCAAAAGCCGTCACCTAACAAATAAGGTGCGCGCTTAGCCACATACCTAAGTATTTCAAAACATACTTAATATAATAAAATCATCGACTCAAAATAGTATGTACATAGACATGACCAATCAATGCAAGTGATTCCTTCTAACTCCACGACAAGTATTAGCTTTCCAAGACTATCACCTTCGATATTGATCCATCTCAAGATGCCAAATCAATACGGTTCAAGTACCCTAAATGGGTCTCCAATCTCAGAATACAAACTCACACATAAGACTTATATCCTTTTAAAACTTTGAGAAGCTAATAGATTAGCCTCTCGTCTTAAACTATGACGCGAGGTTAAGTACCTCCCAAAAATACTCAGCCGATACTTACTAAAAGTACACGCTATTTTACCATACCTAAACAACTCCGTTTTCGACGAAACTTGGTGACAAACTCATTTATAATCTGTAGAAGACTCCGTTTAAATTTCATCAAATGATTCACATTTTAGAACCACCTGCTCGTTACATCTTTAGACATTAAAAACCGGACAGTTTTGCACATTTGCATCGTAAAACCATTTTGACCTTGTTAAACATTTCCATTTACAAAATCGCCACTTGAATTTGAAAATAGACTCAAAATGCTAAGTTTAGAACCTAACAACAGACTTTGATCAGTTTTAAAACTCAACTTATAGTCCCCGAGATTCGATCCAAATATTGACAACAATTTCGTATTGTGTCAATACTCGTCTCCCGGTACACGAATATTCAAACTAGCATAACTTTTGACTCGTTAGGAGTTAAAAGCTCTATCTTATATCGAAAAGAGCGTCTCGATGACTACTACAACAATATCTAATAATATCAAACTTATGCAACATTTACTGTATGAAAAACGGCCTTAAACCTACTGATGTAAATCACCTTTTTAAAAATCATATCAACAACCATTTTGACCCATTTTCGCATGATCAACACCTCAAATATGCTATATTAATCATTCCTAACATCTCATATCATTCCTAAATCACTTGCATGATTAATACTTTCAAAACCCACTACACAAATCATACATGCAACACTTTTAAAATCAAATATAATAATAATAACACATTACTACAACACCACAATGGATCAAACACCATTGTTCTTCACTAAAAATATTTGAAAACTAAAAGTACTTGCATGTTAATAAAAATCATACCATAAGAATCACCATTGAATTTTAAATATGTGTCTTGTTTTAGTTTCTTAAGATTCAAGCTCAAAATTGTGATCAAAGGGGTGTTTGTTGTGTGTAGGTGACGGCACAAAAGAAAAGGGGAGGAGAGAAGAAAAGTTTTTGCATGTGTGTTTATTTTTGAGGTTTATATATGATGGGTGGAGGGTAGATTTTGCAATTGGTGCATTCTTGTGGACCAAAGTGTAAATATTAGTTAAAAAGCGGGAAATGACATCCAGTCAATTTTAAAAATATTTACTAGAGTCGGGTTTTGTCCAAGGTTCATAAAAATATAAATCTCGTTTGTTAAATCGTTTGTTTTAATAATTAAACGCACACAAAACAAAATAATAAAGTTCGACTCGACTTAATATGTAATGAAATAAAAATTTCAAAAATATTAAATATCAAAATAATCGATATCAAATTATATTATTTGGGCATCCATTGGCATCGTGATCACTATTATTACTCTTCAATCGTCACAAAAATTAATTGTAGTCACACATTATCGGTTTCAACTAAAACCGTCAAAAATAATAATACTCATTATTACTTAGAAATTACAAATCCGTTATATAATTAGGATAAAATAATGACGTCAAGTTCGGGTTATTACAAAAGACAATGACAAAGGCTCAAAGATCACAGCATGAAGGAACAACACTACTGTTACACGTTCAAGACTCACTTATGAAGAAAATCAAAAATCTCCATTGGAATCCAAATATCGAAGAGGAATGACCTCACATTGGCGGAGATTGTTAGCCTCAAAATATTGAGTCAAACAAGAATGTTCAGTCATAGGTTTCTATTGTAATATTTATTAGAATGTTATAATAGGTTACATGTAACCCGGCTATATAAGAACCTTCCTAGCATGTTAGGAAGGGTGGATGATCATTAGTACTCTCATTATTCTAATCTAGTATTCACCAAGTTAATCATCTTCTTCTCTCTACTTTCTATCACTACTTTCTCTCTATAAAATTCATATCTTTTCCATCTCATTTCTTAATCTATCATCATAATAATAGGGGACTGATTGTAGAGTTTTTGTACCCTTTAGGAAAAGGATGACAAAATAGGGCAAGTATGCACGACGATTTAGGAAAACCGTGTGTGAATGACCCTAAAAGAGAGTTCGTTCTCGAGGAGGCAAGTGCGTTGTGTTAAGAGATGATTTTGATTTGTGATTATATGATTGAGAAAGAAAGAAAGAAATGAGATTAGAAGATAAAGACGGTTACGAAGACGGATTAAACTAAGACGAAAAAGGCGATCACGTAAAACCGTAAATAGTGCAAAAATTAAAATTTTAACCTAAAAATTCCTAAAAATTACTAAAAATCCACAACAATATTCTAAGAGTTTACAAAAAAACCAAACTTGCTAAAACCTTTTAATTAATTAGATAATGACTTTTTAGTGCTAATTAAAGCCCTAAAAATCACAATTAATTATTAAAAAGCCCTAAACAAGATTTTAAAGTTTGTAAACCTCAAAAATAACCTAATTAAGCTAAAAAGTATTTTTTTTAAATTTTAAAACCAAATAAAACTATTTTTAAACACTTAAAAACTATTAAAATCAATTAAAACTTAAATTAATTCTAGAAAATAATTGAAAAGTCCTAAAAATATTTGGAAAGTTACAAAACTCCTAATTAAGTGTCTACAATCTAGGAAAAATGTAAAAACTTAAAAAACTAAACTTCCAATTTTTAATAATAAAATAATATTAAAATATTCAAAAAAAATTCAAAGTTTATGAAAAAATTCTAAAAAATTACCAAAAATCTAGAATAATGTAACTAAGACAAAAATGCAATCAAAAGTTTCCAAAACTTTTTAAATAATTTTGTATTAAATTTTAAAAGTTGGTTAAAAACCCTAAAATCTTATAAAATCAAAAATAAGTTAAATTGAAAACATTTTTAGCTGTAAACCTCAAAAATATAATTAAAAACCTAAAAACTATTTTTTTTAGATTTTACAATACCTTTTTCTATTTTTAAATTACCTTTCAAAATTTAAATTTAAAATAATCCTAGAAAATTAATTAAGCACGTGAAAAATAATCTTTTTAAACTAAAAAGTCTTAAACCCTAATGAGAACACAAGAAAAATGCTAATCAGCAAAAACCCTAAATGAATAAGCTGGAAAAAGCTTTTAAATAAGCTGTAAAACAAAGATTACTTAAATATTAAGTAAACCAAGTGATAACCAGTCAAAGACCCTAGGGCAACTGGTTATCACGTTGGTGTGTGAGAGGAGTGGCGCAGGTTCGAGTCCTGGCCACGTCCTTTTTGAAAAACTTTTTTTTAAAAAACTTTAAATACCAAAAATCAGTAACCCTAATACACTCTAAACAAACTTATAATCAAAGAAAGTAAGCTAGAATCAAGTAAATAAGATCAAAACAAAGCCCAGATTGCAATCTTGACTGATGAACACAAAGTTAGTATCTTCACTTGTGAAGAAATGACAAGAGGACTTGTCCCTTGGATTTTTGTTGGTTCTTGATGGACAAATGGGCACCCCTATACTCAGTTGAGTATAGGGAGTCAAAATTTACACAAAAACTAGCAAGCTCAAGTACAAAAATCACAAAATCAAGCCAAAAATAAGTTACTGATAAGCAGATGAGTTCTAGTTACACTTATACTGGTTCAAATGGCAAAATGGTGAGATTCAAGTGTTCACAACTTGTTCACAATCCAAGAAAATAACATTCAATCAACCACAAACCCTACTTAAACCTAAACTCTAACAAATTACAAGCTTTAAAGCACAAATTAACACTCAAGCATGCATAAATGGGGCTTGACTGATTTTGACTGTTTTCCAAATTTTAAAGCATGCAAATGTTTTAAAACCTTTCCAAAGTGAAAACCAACTTAACATACACCCTACCAATACCCTATTAAGTATATTTAACAGATTCTAAGCCAAGATGCATAACATCAAACCCTACTAGAGCCTTAATCCAAACACCCCTTAAACTTCTGAAAACCAAATTTAACAAAGCAAATCTTAATGAAACTCTACCAAACTGATTACTTACTATCTAAACATGCATAAAAGACAATTTGAATCCTAATCAAGCAAATGAAACAAACAAATAAGCAATTTCACAAATATTCACCAAATCACATATGAATCACACAATTTAAAATTTTTGAAAACTGAAAAAGGAAACAAGGATGCTACCTTATTGGGCCTACATCCAGGCCCAACAGTGACTGAAAAGTCACCTCCAAACAAGACCAGGCTTGTGCAGAACTTTGCTGAGATGCTTATGAAATTTTGCTTAACAAAAATTGGATAAAAATGGTTCTTGTATTGAACCTGCTAAGAGAGGAAAAAGAAGGCTGTGTAAAAGCTAAGGGCAGACCCCTAGCTTATGAATAAAGCTAGAAGTAAGCTTTAGCTTATGGATAGGACTGAGATAAGCTAAAAGAAATGACCAAACAATGGCTGTCTAAGACTGGGTACCCACTATACCAGAACAAGCCATGGTATCATGGACATACACAATCTTAAACACCACTAAACCAACACATTTCATCACCATTTTATCAGACTTTAATGAAAATTTAGATTTTAAGAAAACCTTGAAATGAAAACAGAAACTTGGAAAACTTAATAAACTTGCTGAAAATTAAAACCAAACTTGAACAATGATAACTTAAATCAACTGAAATATAAGATGGAACTCGTTTTCATCACCAACACTTAACTTAATTTCTCATTCAGAAAAGAAAGCTTTACAAGGTTGTGAAAAAGGAAAACAAGAACAGTTTAAACTAAGTCCTATGAGGCCTTTATATAGAGGCTTACATTTTTTCTAGAACTGAAAAGAAGCTAAAACCCTAATGACATGAACTTCCTTTCTTGCCCTTGGAGATTCCAGAAAGATGCCAATTTTTGAACTTGGTCAAGAACCCATGTGAATTTCTTGGACTGTTGTGGGAGTGCCAGTGGTGGAAAAAAGATCTTGGACGTCCATATTTTCTTTGGGAGCACAAAAATGATAATGGGCGTTGATTAGATATCCTCAGTTTGTCTTCAAGCTTGGATGTGGGTCAGGGGAGGGTTGGAGAGCCATGTGAGGGTGAGGGGGACGTTTTTGGGAGTTGGGTTTGGGTTTAGGGTGTGATGAATCAAGGATCTGGAGCATATTAAACATTTTACCCTTGTTTTGTGATTAATTCATCCTTGGAAGATATTAGGGTTTAAGGGTGATTAGTGCTTTGTTTAATCTATTTTGGGGAAATTAGATTTTTAAAAAATCTGTTTGGTGGGAAATAACTGATTAAGTTATTTAAATCGTGTGGGTGGAAATCTGACGTGGGAGGGGAAGTGAGGTGGAAGGTTGTGAGTGGAGGATGGAGGTGATGTGGCAGTCTGATTGGTGGGGGTATGATTGGTTGTCTGGCAGACATAGTCCCCCATCTTTCTAGTTTTCTCCATTTTGATTTAGAAAGTTGTCAACGCCTAAATTACACATAACAACTTTCAACCATTTGTCATTTTTGGCACAACAAGTTTTTAAACTTGTTTCAAGGACTAAACATGCACATTGATGATATTTGAAGGACTGATTTTGGCATTTTCTTCATTCTTCAAGGTTTGACTTGTTTGTTGACTTCTTGGAGGACCAATATTGACAATTTAGTTTTGTTGAGGGACTAAATTTGCCAATTCTTCAAAGTTAAGGGTCCTTTTTGTAATTTTGACAAACTTTAGGGACCAAACTTGTAATTATGAAGATACAAGGGTATAAAGTGTCAGTTCTCCCATCTTGGAGGACCAATCTTCATAATTCTTCAAATCTTCAAGGGTTTTCTTTGGAAAGTTCTTCATTAGGGCTTGGTTCATCGTGCGGCTTCGTTTCCCGTGTTCGTTTTTGACTGATTCTTGTGATCTTTTGTCATTTTCTCAATATCCGTACCTAAAATACACAAGCAACAAACACAAGCATATATTTGGGTATTTTTATGATATTTAATGCATTTTAAGCCCTATTTGGATGATGAGACTATGTATAAAAGCAGTCTCATCACTCCCCCATACTAAACCATTGTCATGCCCTCATGCAATGCTAGAATAAAGTATCGTAGCACCTCCAAAATTCATTTTTATTCACTTTTATTGAACGATAAACTAGCTACACTACTACTATTGCTACTACTACTTGCGTTTTAGACATAATGTATGATTTTCATCGCAAAATGGGACGTTTAGGTTCATAGAATAAGAACACGTGAATGCTTCGTTAGAAATAATTTCATCGTCCTCGATTTTCACCCTAATTCCTTGCCAAGCGTGCAACAAGATCATTGTCATTATAAGTTAGTAATGCTAACACTACTCATATGCCCTAATCACGTACTTATCCTCCCATTATTCCTAAGTTGTATCTCTTATATTTTATTTTGTCTTGAATGTTTCACGAGGATACATCGTTGACTTATGCGATAATAGAGATTTAGGTCTAAAAATAGAGTCCTAACGGTGTAACTAAGATCATCAAATCAATAACCCCTCCTAATAGACAACGATGTTAAAAAATTAAGTTGACAAGAAGAATCGATAAACACGGTTTTATAACGGTTTTGAACATGAGACTTATTACCAAGACTTTTATACGCCCCCTAACGGAAGGGCCTTATTATCTTTGGTTTACCTCCATCTTTTATTCAACTTCGCCATGAAGCTTTTATTATGACTTCGGTCTCGCCTTGCCTTTTATTATCCGCCTCATTGGTGGTTTTATTAGCCAAAGACGTATATCCTCACGCTAAAGCGAATTTTGGATCTTTAAAGCTTCGAAGATTAAGGATTGATTCACTTTCAATTTTGCATAGATTTTTCGGCCTTGTGGGGCTTCAAATTGTTTGCTAGATTTAGGTGAGCACTTGAAATCTTATTATTGGGTGAAGCTTTCGATTATTCGGGTGCCAATACTTCAAAACCGTGACGCTGGCGATACCTTAATGTCTTCCCAATTTAATTACACGGAAGCTACTAGAAAAGACTAGAAACCTAACAATCCTAACTAAACCGCTAAGTCAATATTTATTAAGCAAAAAATATTTACATGCGAAGGGAGAATAAGTAAACAACGAGAACACATGAGTTTTTGAAAGAATACGAGTATTCTACGTTTAGCATAGTAACTTATAATTAACTCTATCATTTCTCGTCCTCATTTAAGAGACTTAGCCTAATGTGTAGTTAAGGAACCAAAGCAAAGTGCTCAACACGCACGGTCGAGTCAAAAATTACTCTTATTCTCGCCATCGGAAAACCTACATTCGTGTCTTCAAACACTTATAAAACATGAGAAAAATTTTAAATTTGGCCATTTTTAGCCTTATTTTGCAACAAAAACGATAAACAAAAAGATAAACTTTGGAAAGCGTGAAGGTTTGGCAAGGCAAGTATCTATTCTCCCCCCTATACTAAAGTTAAACATTGTCCTCAATGTTTCGAGTCTAGGGGTGCAAACACCCCCATACTAGAGACGTAGTCGAATGCCTAATCTAGCATGGAAAGAGTGTAACTAATAAATTAATAGCCGTTTATGAAGTGTGCTAAAAACCTAAGGTTAGAACATCAAAAGGATATATCATGGATATTGAGAAAGTCTTCAAAGCAAACAATCGAGTGCTCCCATAAAACGAACACGAGAGGCTCCAATCGTGAATATCATGATCTTCTAAAGTTCACAAGGCACAAACAACCACGGAACAAAGGTTGGAAGGGCACAAATCCCCACACGTAAGCTACATTAGAAAGCGATAATATGTACATGGATAAGCATGGGACTCCCCCACGAGGCACCTCGTTTTTGATTACCGAGTCATGAGCTCGACTCGATCCCCTCAATACTAATTATCATTGGGGAAGGTGACTTGGTCGAGGTAGTTCAAGGATGGAACTTCCCCGCCAAAGTAGTGCTTCAACCTATGTCCATTCACCTTGAAGTTAGGACCATCATCTTGAGATAGCTCGATGGTCCCATACGGAAACACTTGAGTCACGGTGAACGGACCGGACCAACGGGATTTCAGTTTACCGGAAAAGATTTTTAATCTTGAATTAAAAAGCAAAACTTGATCCCCAACGTTAAAAACCCGGTTTTTAATTTTAGAATCATGCAACTTTTTAGTTTTTCTTTGTAAATCAATGAATTTTCATAAGCAATATCCCTCATTTCATCTAATTCATTCAATTGCATTTTCCGGTGTTTTCCCGCGGTCTCCATATCATCATTACAATGTTTTAGGGCCCAATAAGCCTTGTGTTCTAACTCGATAGGCAAATGACAATTCTTTCCATACACAAGCTTATAGGGAGTGCACCCAATGGGTGTCTTATGAGCGGTCCTAAAGGCCCATAAAGCATCGTCCAACTTATCCGACCAAGTTTGTCGGTTTTCCCCAAGGGATCTCTCCAAGATCCTCTTCAACGCTCGGTTTGAAACCTCGACTTGCCCACTAGTTTGTGGGTGATAAGCCGTAGAAAGCCGATGTGTAACCCCATATTTCCTTAGAACCCTTTCAAATTGGTCGTTACAAAAATGGGTTCCACGATCGCTTATGATAGCACGAGGGGTTCCAAACCGAGAAAACAAGCTTTTCAAGAACTTAACTACCACACGAGCATCATTGGTGGGCAAGGCTTTGGCCTCCACCCACTTAGATAGGTAGTCAACCGCAACGAGAATGTACTTATTACCACGAGATGATGGGAACGGCCCCATAAAGTCTATACCCCAAACGTCAAAGATCTTACACACTTGGATGATATTTTGTGTCATTTCATCTTTTTGTGAGGCTTTTCCTTGTCGTTGGCATGCGTCACACGACTTCACTAGATCTTGTGCATCTCGGTAAATAGTAGGCCAAAAGAAGCCGGCATCAAACACCTTCTTAGCCGTGATATTAGCACCGTGGTGACCACCCGTGGGTCCCTCATGGCAAGCTCTAAGGATGGTAGAAGCTTCGGTGCCAAATACACAACGTCAGATGATTTGATCCGCACAAGTTCGAAACAAGTAAGGGTCGTTCCAAAAGTAGAACTTGACGTCACGAATGAATTTCCGTTTTTCTTGAGTCGTCATACCCTTAATGATGAAGTTACCCGCATGGTAATTTGAAAAATCCGCAAACCATGGGGTGGAAGGATCAAGCTTAGAATTCACTACACCAAGTGTCTCGAGCGGAAATGTTTCGGTGATTTCCTTGGGCTCGTAAACACTTTGGTGAGGATCTTCCAAACGAGAAAGATGATCGGCCGCTATATTCTCGGCTCCTTTTGTGTCAAAGATGGTGTGATCAAATTCTTGAAGGAGGAGAATCCAACGAAGTAATCTAGGCTTAGCATCTTGCTTTGCCATGAGATACTTAATAGCCGAATGGTCTGTATACACTATGCATTTAGCTAAGACGAGATAAGGTCGGAACTTCTCAAATGCATACACTACGGCAAGGAACTCCTTTTCCGTTGTAGTGTATTTTAGTTGAGCCTCGGTCATCGTCTTGCTAGCATAGTGAATAGGCAAGAAGTGTTTATCATGACGTTGCCCCAAAACGGCCCCAATAGCGTAATCACTAGCATCACACATTAGTTCAAATGGGAGGTTCCAATTGGGAGCAACAAGAATGGGAGCTTCGGTAAGTTTCCTCTTAAGGATTTCAAAGGCTCGTACACAATCTTCGTCAAAGACAAAACGTGCCTCTTTTTCAAGAAGATGTGTAATGGGTCGAGAAATCTTTGAAAAATCCTTGATGAACCGACGATAAAAGCCCGCGTGGCCTAGGAAACTCCTAACTCCCTTAACGGTTTTGGGATGAGGTAATTTGGCGATGACGTCTACCTTAGCTTGATCTACCTCAATCCCCGCTTTCGAGACCTTGTACCCTAAGACGATTCCACTCTTAACCATAAAATGACATTTTTCCCAATTGAGCACAAGGTTGGTTTCCTCACAACGTTTTAACATTCTCTCAAGGTTCGACAAACACGAAGTGAAAGAATCACCAAACACGGAAAAGTCATCCATGAATACTTCCATCGTCTTCTCGATCATGTCATGAAAAATAGCCATCATGCACCTTTGAAAGGTTCCCGGTGCATTGCAAAGTCCGAATGGCATTCTACGATAGGCAAACGTTCCATATGGACACGTAAACGTAGTTTTTTCTTGATCACGAGGGTCGATGGGAATTTGGAAGTAACCGGAAAAACCATCTCGAAAGCAATAGAAATCGTTTCCCGCAAGATGCTCCAACATTTGGTCCATGAAGGGCAAGGGAAAATGGTCTTTTCGAGTGGCTTCATTCAACTTTCGATAGTCAATGCATATTCTCCATCCGGTCACGAGTCTAGTGGGAATCAACTCGTTGGCATCGTTTGGCACAACGGTCATCCCTCCCTTTTTAGGGACACAATGAATAGGACTCACCCAAGGGCTATCGGAAATAGGGTAAATCATTCCCGCGTCAAGGAGTTTAAGGACCTCCTTTTTGATGACGTCGTGAATTTTGGGGTTCACCCTTCTTTGACTTTGGATTGTGGGCTTGAAATCCTCCTCCATTAAGATTTTGTGAGTACAAAACTTGGGATCGATTCCCTTAATGTCGGATAACTTCCACGCAATCGCCCCTTTGTGGTCCTTTAGAACATCGACAAGTGCGGTTTTTTCATCATTCGAAAGATCCTTTGCAATAATAACCGGCAACTTGTCTTCCTCCTCCAAATAGACATATTCGAGGTGAGGAGGTAAATCTTTCAACTCAAGGATAGGTGGTTCCTCAAGTGAAGATTTGGGCTCGATACTCATAACCTCCTCGGGTGGAGGAAATGGGAAATCGTTAAGAAAATCCTTGATAATTGAGAAGTCCTCATCGTTGTCGAGGTCTTCGTCACAAGTACGTGGAACATTACATTCTTCCAACGTAAAAACACCACCTTCAAAAGGAGTGAAGGTTGGTGTCGAATTATCAAGAATTGGATCCAACATAGTGGGATTTCCACTAGTTTCTTCATCACCAAAACCTAGAACTTCTTGTGAGAATTCCTCGCAAACCACGTCAATCATATCAACGAGGTTTATGGTTGCAACGGAATAAACATGAGAAATTTGAGAGTTTTGAGTTGCGTTTATAACAAGTTCCTCGTCGTTGAAACGTAAGGTGATCTTTCTAGCATGCACATCAATCAAAGCCATTGACGTATCTAAAAACGAACGACCTAAAATGAGAGGAACTTGAGGATCCGTGGGGATATCAACAACGATAAAGTCTACGGGATAGTAGAACTTCCCCACTTTCACAAAAACGTCTTCCGCCAAACCACATGCGGGAATCGTGGAATGGTCGGCCAACTCGATAGACATTAGTGAAGGAGTAAGATTAGGAAGATTGAGCGACTTGAAGATTGCAAGTGGCATCAAGTTACTGCTAGCACCAAGATCGGCCAAGGCGAAGCATTCTTCCATATCTTGGATTGCACAAGGGATCAAAAATTTACCGGGATCACCGACTTTTTGAGGTATGCGATTAAGATAAACCGACGAACAACTAGACAATTGATGCAATTTCTCCTTGTTGTTCAACATACTCTTAAAGTTAGCGGCAAATTGAGGCATCATGACCAAAGCATCGGCGAAACTCACATTAAGGTGTAACTCACGAAACATTTTCATAAAAAGCTCAAATTGATAGTTGTCGCGCTCTTGTCGTTTCTCCTTCCTAAGTCTCGATGGGTAAGGCAAGGGTGGTGTGGGTTGGGGCATAGGCATAGCCCTTGGAATCTCTGGTTCCAATGTTGGTAAAGGGTCGACCGTAGGTGTGGCATTAGCGGTACTTTGTGGGCTTGAGATATGCTCCTTTTCGACCACCACCTCGGGTTATTCCTCAATTTCCTCCACCGTTGGAGTAATTGGTTGAGGAGTCGGTTCTTTAAGTGCCTTACCACTTCGTGTGGTAATCACTTTCATCTCTCCCTTCGGGTTTGATACGGTGTTACTAGGCAAACTTCCCGAAGTAGAGGCTTTGTTCCCCATGACGGCTTCTAAAATGGCATTAAGCTTAGCATCTTGATTATTAAACTTAACATCTTGACTAGCGGCACTTTGGTCAATTCTTTGTTCAAGCCTAGCATGACTTTGTTCAATTTTATTGTTTTGACCTCTAATTTGATTAGCAAAATCATTTTTCAACTCATTTCTCATGTTAAGATTTTCCTTCACAAAATTAGCTAACTCCTTGGTGTTTTTAGCCGTGTCCCTAGCTTGACTAGCCAATTGCTCTTGAATGTTTTCCAAAATCTTATCATTTGCCGTAGCATAATTCAAAAAGTCCATTGGAAGTTCTTTAGTGTAAACATTTTGAAGACCTTGAATTGTGTTTTGAAAATTACGGTTTTGATTTTGATTTTGCAATTGGCTACTACTTCCTTGATTCCCATAGTTGTTATTACCCTTATAATTGTTTCTTTGATTGCTTTGGTAACCAACTTGATTGTTTCGATAATTGTTAGCATTTTGATTTGGTGGAAAACCCGGTGGAGTCAATTGATTAGTGTGGGGAACTTGACCGTTTTGGTTATAAGTTCCCGCGGCCGCGAAGGCACTCGAAGTGTTACCACCGTTGGTAATGCACTCGGAATAATCGTGAGCTCCACCACAATACATACAAGAAACCTCAACCGCTTTAGCCGTAGCGGGAGTGGGTTGTTCACCAACTTTAAACTCAATTAACAATCCCTTAAGCTTATCAAAAATCTTGTTCTCCAAATTAGCCTCGATTTGGCAAGCATCAACGGTGTGTGACAATGAAGGCGAAGGCGAAGACGAAGTCTTACGAACACTCGACGTGCTACGAGGACTATAGACCTTAGACCTATTCTCAATGATTAACAATGCTTCCTCGACCGTCTTACACAAAAAATACCACCCGCGGCGGCATTAAGATAATCACGCTCATGATCGTTCAAGCCATTGTAAAACGTGTCAATTTGATGCAAGTCGGAAAAACCATGATGAGGACATTCGTGCAACATTTCCTTAAACCTATTCCAAGCCGTTGAAAAACTCTCATTAAACTCTTGTGAAAACTTTGAAATCTCGTTTTTCAAATGCGTAGTCTTAGAGGGCGGAAAAAATTGGTTCACGAATTTTGAAACGAGATCCTTCCACGTCAATATAGAATTGGGTGGCTCTTTCTCTAACCAAATTTTGCTGGCCCCGCTAAGGAATACGGAAAAAGCATCATCTTAATCGAGTCGTTAGAGACGTCCTTAAACTTGCAAGTGGCGGTGAGACGATTAAATTGGCGAATGTGGTTATGAGGGTTGTCCTTTTCGTCACCTCGAAACTTGTTGTTTTGAATCATGGACAACAAACCCGTCTTAACCTAAAAATTCTCCGGCAAGGATAGCGGGAATCACAATCGCTTCTCCATAACCCTCGGTGGGCGCTTGAAGCAACTCCATCATAGTTCGATTAGCCATGGGTGCTTCTTTCACTACGATGGGTTCGTCAATAGGAGACTCCTCACTAGAAGGAGTGGTTGATTTGTTTCTTCGTTTACGAGCACGTCTTGCTTTGGAGCGAGTTTGCATAAACGTCACGTACAACGAGAGGGTGAGCAAAGAAGATTCTTTTTGGTGTTTTTACTTTTTTAATTTTTTTGTGGTTTTTGATTGTTTTTACTTTTTTTTGGATTTTGTGGAATGTATTAAGTAGACACAAATCTACAAATCTCCTCCTTAATCAAATCTCTCGATTAAAGAAGCCTCAAGGAATGAAAACGATCACGTGAAGTGAACGCCTTCGATGACTTTAGAACGATGGTGGAACACCAAATCGTTCAAGAGGGTTTAATCAAATGAAACCAAGAAAATATATATGATACTTAAGTAATACTTTGGGCGGCAAAACCCTCGATTAGCTTTCAATCTCAAAATACGCACAAGCAAGCGGAGGAAACGAGGCGGCGCGAAGCACTTAAGAGCCTTTTTCCTTTAGGTCGTGAAATACAACCGCCTTATACCCACCTTATAGTTTGTATTTTTCAAAATCGAGCTTCACGAAAGTATTTATCTATTTTTGCCTTTTTCTTTGGTTTGAGATTCGAATACAATGATTGGGTAATGACCTCCCAAGTCAAGGTTGTGATTTCTCACGTATTTGGAGTACTTGTAAATTTATTGTTCTACGTATACAATATATTAATAATATTCCCACAAAAACAAAAAACCGATAATACGTATTAGTAGAGTGCTACTAATACAAATACTAATTATGGCTATATATAAAAACAACAATTGTTCAACCAAAACACAACACGCCTCCCCGACAGCGGCGCCAAAATGATTGTATAGTTTTTGTACCCTTTAGGAAAAGGATGACAAAATAGGGCAAGTATGCACGACGATTTAGGAAAACCGTGTGTGAATGACCCTAAAAGAGAGTTCGTTCTCGAGGAGGCAAGTGCGTTGTGTTAAGAGATGATTTTGATTTGTGATTATATGATTGAGAAAGAAAGAAAGAAATGAGATTAGAAGAGAAAGACGGTTACGAAGACGGATTAAACTAAGACGAAAAGGGCGATCACGTAAAACCGTAAATAGTGCAAAAATTAAAATTTTAACCTAAAAATTCCTAAAAATTACTAAAAATCAACAATAATATTCTAAGAGTTTACAAAAAATCCAAACTTGCTAAAACCTTTTATTTAATTAGATAATGACTTTTTAGTGCTAATTAAAGCCCTAAAAATCACAATTAATTATTAAAAAGCCCTAAACAAGATTTTAAAGTTTGTAAACCTCAAAAATAACCTAATTAAGCTATAAAGTATTTTTTAAAATTTTAAAACCAAATAAAACTATTTTTAAACACTTAAAAACTATTAAAATCAATTAAAACTTAAATTAACTATAGAAAATAATTGAAAAGTCCTAAAAATATTTGGAAAGTTACAAAACTCCTAATTAAGTGTCTACAATCTAGGAAAAATGTAAAAACTAAAAAAATCAAACTTCCAATTTTTAATAATAAAATAATATTAAAATATTCAAAAAAAATTCAAAGTTTATGAAAAAATTCTAAAAAATTACCAAAAATCTAGAATAATGTAACTAAGACAAAAATGCAATCAAAGTTTCCAAAACCTTTTAAATAATTTTATATTAAATTTTAAAAGTTGGTTAAAAACCCTAAAATCTTATAAAATCAAAAGTAAGTTAAATTGAAAACTTTTTTAGCTGTAAACCTCAAAAATATAATTAAAAACCTAAAAACTATTTTTTTATATTTTTACAATACCTTTTTCTATTTTTAAATTACCTTTCAAAATTTAAATTTAAAATAATCCTAGAAAATTAATTAAGCACGTGAAAAATAATCTTTTTAAACCAAAAAGCCTTAAACCCTAATGAGAACACAAGAAAAATGCTAATCAGCAAAAACCCTAAAAGAATAAGCTGGAAAAAGCTTTTAAATAAGCTGTTAGTTAAATAAGCTATAAAACAAAGATTACTTAAATATTAAGTAAACCAAGTGATAACCAGTCAAAGACCCTAGGGCAACTGGTTATCACGTTGGTGTGTGAGAGGAGTGGCGCAGGTTCGAGTCCTGGCCACGTCCTTTGTGAAAAAACTTTTTTTTTTAAACTTTAAATACCCAAAATCAGTAACCCTAATACACTCTAAACAAACTTATAATCAAAGAAAGTAAGCTAGAATCATGTAAATAAGATCAAAACAAAGCCCAGATTGCAATCTTGACTGATGAACACAAAGTTAGTATCTTCACTTGTGAAGAAATGACAAGAGGACTTGTCCCTTGGATCTTTGTTGGTTCTTGATGGACAAATGGGCACCCCTATACTCAGTTGAGTATATGGAGTCAAAATTTACACAAAAACTAGCAAGCTCAAGTTCAGAAATCACAAAATCAAGCCAAAAATAAGTTACTGATAAGCAGATGAGTTCTAGTTACACTTATACTGGTTCAAATGGCAAAATGGTGAGATTCAAGTGTTCACAACTTGTTCACAATCCAAGCAAATAACATTCAATCAACCACAAACCCTACTTAAACCTAAATTCTAACAAATTACAAGCTTTAAAGCACAAATTAACACTCAAGCATGCATAAATGGGGCTTGACTGATTTTGACTGTTTTCCAAATTTTAAAGCATGCAAATGTTTTAAAACCTTTCCAAAGTGAAAACCAACTTAACATACACCCTACCAATACCCTTTTGAGTATATTTAACAGATTCTAAGCCAAGATGCATAAAATCAAACCCTACTAGAGCCTTAATCCAAACACCCCTTAAACTTTAGAAAACCAAATTTAACAAAGCAAATCTTAATGAAACTCTACCAAACTGATTACTTACTATCTAAACATGAATAAAAGACAATTTGAATCCTAATCAAGCAAATGAAACAAACAAATAAGCAATTTCACAAAAATTCACCAAATCACATATGAATCACACAATTTAAAATTTTTGAAAACTGAAAAAGGAAACAAGGATGCTACCTTATTGGGCCTACATCCAGGCCCAACAGTGACTGAAAAGTAACCTCTAAACAAGCCCGGGCTTGTGCAGAACTTTGCTAAGATGCTTATGAAATTTTGCTTAACAAAAATTGGATAAAAATGGTTCTTGTATTGAACCTGCTATGAGAGAAAAAAGAAGGCTGTGTAAAAGCTAAGGGCAGACCCCTAGCTTATGGATAAAGCTAGAAGTAAGCTTTAGCTTATGGATAGGACTGAGATAAGGTAAAAGAAATGACCAAACAATGGTTGTTTAAGACTGGGTACCCACTATACCAGAACAAGCCATGGTATCATGGACATACACAATCTTAAACACCACTAAACCAACACATTTCAACACCATTTTATCAGACTTTAATGAAAATTTAGATTTTAAGAAAACCTTGAAATGAAAACAGAAACTTGGAAAACTTAATAAACTTGCTGAAAATTAAAACCAAACTTGAACAATGATAACTTAAATCAACTGAAATATAAGATGGAACTCGTTTTCATCACCAACACTTAACTTAATTTCTCATTCAGAAAAGAAAGCTTTACAAGGTTGTGAAAAAGGAAAACAAGAACAGTTTAAACTAAGTCCTATGAGGCCTTTATATAGAGGCTTACATTTGTTCTAGAACTGAAAAGAAGCTAAAACCCTAATGACATGAACTTCCTTTCTTGCCCTTTGAGATTCCAGAAAGATGCCAATTTTTGAACTTGGTCAAGAACCCATGTGAATTTCTTGGACTGTTGTGGGAGTGCCAGTGGTGGAAAGAAGATCTTGGACGTCCATATTTTCTTTGGGAGCACGAAAATGCTAATGGGCGTTGATTAGCTGTCCTCAGTTTGTCTTCAAGCTTGGATGTGGGTCAGGGGAGGGTTGGAGAGCCATGTGAGGGTGAGGGGGACATTTTTGGGAGTTGGGTTTGGGTTTAGTGTGTGATGAATCAAGGATCTGGAGCATATTAAACATTTTCCCCTTGTTTTGTGATTAATTCATCCTGGGAAGATATTAGGGTTTAAGGGTGATTAGTGCTTTGTTTAATCTATTTTGGGGAAATTAGATTTTTAAAAAATCTGTTTGGTGGGAAATAACTGATTATGTTATTTAAATGGTGTGGGTGGAAATCTGACGTGGGAGGGGAAGTGAGGTGGAAGGTTGTGAGTGGAGGATGGAGGTGATGTGGCAGTCTAATTGGTGGGGGTATGATTGGTTGTTTGGCAGAAATAGTCCCCCATCTTTCTAGTTTTCTCCATTTTGATTTAGAAAGTTGTCAACGCCTAAATTACACATAATAACTTTCAACCATTTGTCATTTTTGGCACAACAAGTTTTTAAACTTGTTTCAAGGACTAAACATGCACATTGATGATATTTGAAGGACTGATTTTGGCATTTTCTTCATTCTTCAAGTTTTGACTTGTTTGTTGACTTCTTGGAGGACCAATATTGACAATTTAGTTTTGTTGAGGGACTAAATTTGCCAATTCTTCAAAGTTAAGGGTCCTTTTTGTAATTTTGACAAACTTTAGGGACCAAACTTGTAATTATGAAGATACAAGGGTATAAAGTGTCAATTCTCCCATCTTGGAGGACCAATCTTCATAATTCTTCAAATCTTCAAGGGTTTTCTTTGGAAAATTCTTCATTAGGGCTTGGTTCATCGTGCGGCTTCGTTTTCCATGTTCGTTTTTGACTGATTCTTGTGATCTTTTGTCATTTTCTCAATATCCGTACCTAAAATACACAAGCAACAAACACAAGCATATATTTGGGTATTTTTATGATATTTAATGCATTTTAAGCCCTATTTGGACGATGAGACTATGTATAAAAGCAGTCTCATCAGGGACAACAGTCTTACATATAAAAAATTGGAAAATAACATCTTAAAATGTGAGGCGTTCATGCTAATTTACCTTTATGGGGAATTTTTCAATGAATATCGCTTTTTTAAAGTTGCCACGTATGTGATGTTGAACTACTCAGGTATATGTAATTATGTATATCCAATGTTTTGAAACCCGGGTCGAGTTGGCCGGGTCAACCGATTGACCCAGTTTCGGCTTAAAAAACAGGAAATGTGAAACTCGGCTAAACCCGCCGGGTTTGAGGTGACCCGGGTCAACCCGGATCCCGAGACCCGGCCAGGTTTCGGTTTTTTCGGGTTTTCCAAAAAAATGTAAATTTTACGTATTTTGCGATGGAATTTTATTTTACATATTATATCGAGTAAATAGCATAAATCGTCTCTAAAGTATGGTCAAATTGCATGTTTAGTCCTAAACGTTACGAAAGTGAGAGAATCATCCTTATTTGAAAACTTTAATGCAAGTATCGTCCTTATGAGGGATATCGCTTGTGACGAAACACGCAAAATTGCCAAAATATTTGGGACAAAACACGCAAGATAGGAAAACTTCAAGGATGAAAATTTGTAAAATAGTTTGATTTTAGGACAATATCAGCACTTTCAAAATATTCGGGACAAAATCTGCAAAATGATTAAACTTCAGGGACGATTTATGCAATTAACTCTATTATATTGGTTGATAAACAATTTATATGTTTAATATACGCGAGTTTTTTTTATGGTTTTTACATATAATATTTGTTAATTATTAAAACTATAATTTAAAAAAAAACCAGGTTAATCCGAGTTGACCCGGGTCGACCCGGACCCGATAACTCGACCGGGTCAGTTTAAAAACTGAGTTTCAAAACATTGTGTATATCTATTATAATATGTGAATTTTAAGAATAAAAAAATTAGTAAATATGATGAACTTATATTATAAAAATAATTAATAAATAAACAAGTATTTTGATTTAAAATAAAAAATATTATTTTAATAACTTCAGCATAATCGTAATTGTAATCAATGTGAAAATAATAAAAGTCATACTTGACATAAATGTGATCAAAGAACGATGATTTGAATCTATTTAGCTAAAATTAAATTTGCTATAATGAAACTAATTGTAATAAAAAAGATTTGTAAACAATAAAGCTTAAATAAGGAATTTATATAAGTTCATGCTTATTAGTTAAATTTTATATAAAGTTAGAATATATATATATATATATATATAATACTATGTATCTTCTAAGGTTAAATCAAATTTATCGTTTTGTATTGCTTCATTAGGTTGGTTTTAGTTACTATGGATCAATATATTTAACCAAATACAAATACATAAGTGTATCATTTGAAAGTTTTAGAATATTGAGGTTGGTCATGACATATCCAACATTATTTATAAAGTGCCAAATAGAAACATCTATAATAGTTATATAAAGTACCAAGTGGAAACGCATGGCTAGGAGTGAACACGAGTTCTTAGTGTTTTAAGTTTACACAAATTGGTTTAATGTGCAATGTCATTACTTGAATTTGGGGTGTTTGAAACTAATGTGTTTAAAGGGTTGTTTGGACTCAAATACATGATAGATGCTATAGGAAACAAAAATAATAATTTGTGTGTTGTAGCTTTCAAAAAGGGTCATTGTGGATAACTTTATGTGTTCTTTTAAATATCAAAGAGAACGATAAATCTTAAGCTGTGAAGTTCTTTACCGATTATGAGTTTCTTCGTTCGCCTCTTATTTATCCAATAACTCTAGTGGAAATGTTTTTTTCCAACAACAATTATGATTCACATGCACTTATTTCTTATTTGAAATGTAAACATTACATTAATTTAATGATATCTTAAAAACTATGTTAATAAGTTATTTTCGAAGAATTAAATCATACATTAAAACAATTATACTAAAGAATGCATTAAACAACCAAATATTTATCCAAACAAAAAACATACAAAAAATTAATTTAGTGAATAAAAAACTTAATCAACAAATACAAGTCATCACAACTGATTATGCATTAAAAGACACTATATTAAAAAAATTACAAACAAATATTTATAAAAAACGTTAAACAACAATAAAAAGTCATACCCGTCGACAAGAAATTACAAACAAATATTTAACAAATAAAAAAAGTTAAAGGACAATAAGAAGTCATACCCGTCCATCGGACGGGTTTTGCAACTAGTATATATATATATATATATATATATATATATATATATATATATATATATATATATATATATATATATATATATATATATATATATATATATATATATATATATATATATATATATATATATATATATATATATATATATATATATGTATATATATATATATATATATATATACATATATATATATATATATATATATATATATATATATATATATATATATATATATATATATATATATATATATATATATATATATATATATATATATATTGTTGGGAATAAATCTATGCTTACTTGTTTCCCCTGCTAGTTGATTATTCATTCCCCTGCTAGAGTAAGTTCCCCCCTGCTAAATAACAAAGGCAGGGGGATCCGTTGCCCTGCTGGAGTCAAAGGCCCTGCCGTCAAGATAAACATGGAATAGATTTTTACGCGTTTCAGTTATTATTCCTTAATACTTTCCATAGTTTGTTAGTAGTGATCTTGTACGTGGGTCCTTGTATCTATAAAAGGACTCACTAGGTTAGCATGCAATGTGTGTCTTTCTC